>OY829509.1:1858622-2033736 GCA_963691665.1 Clepsis dumicolana | reverse complement strand
CGCGGACATTTCGCTAGAATATGTAAGTCTCGGTTTGTTCATAATGACACCAGTACTAAAAAAGTATACGAAGTCAAACAAAATAACTCTTACAGTGGCGAATCAGATAACTGTGAATCGTTTTATATGAATATGATTTCATGCATTAATAAAAAAGAGCAGTGGTCAGAAACCTTACACTGCGAAAATGGGTCGGAGCAATTTAAGCTCGACACAGGTGCAGACATAAATGTTATTTCTTTGGAAAAATTTGTATTGTTGGGTTTCGATCAAAATGTGTTGAAGCCGGCAAAGATTAAATTAGAGTCTTACACTGGTGATGTCATTCCCATTAAAGGCGTATGTGACTTAAAGTGGTCGTATAAAAGTAAAATGTACCATTTATTTTTTGCTGTTGCAAACATTAAATGCCAAAGCGTGCTGGGTCGACAGTCGTGTGAAGAAATAGGATTAATAAAACGTATTAATGCAATACAATTAGATAAGTACAATGATTTGTTTAGTGGCTTGGGTTGTCTTCCCGGTAAATATCATATCGTAGTCGACAAGTCCGTGCCGCCAGTCATATGCGCAAGCAGGAAAATACCGCTAGGCTTAAAAGATCGGTTGTCAGATGAGTTAAAACAAATGGAGCAGTTAGGAGTCATCAGGAAGGTAACTCACCCTACGCAATGGGTCCACCCGCTAGTCTTAGTAGCAAAAAAGAATGGCGGCATCCGCGTGTGCCTCGACCCTCGCGAGCTGAAGGTGGCGGTGCAGCGCGCGCACTACCAGCTGCCCTCGCTGACGGAGCTGGCGGCGCGGCTACACGGCGCCGCCTACTTCTCAGTGCTCGACGCCAACTCGGGCTTCTGGGTCGTGCAGCTGGACGACGAGAGCGCTGACTTGTGTACGTTCGCGACACCATTTGGGCGTTATCAATTCCTGCGCTTACCCTTCGGCATCAATTGTGCATCGGAGGTATTTCATGGAAAAATGCGCCAATTGTTGGAGGACTTAGATGGGGTTGATAATTTCATCGATGACATCATCGTGTGGGGCAAAACTAAGCGCGAGCACGATGAGAGACTAGGCGCGCTGTTAGACAGAGCCAGAAAAATTAACCTTAAATTTAATAAAACGAAGTGTAGAATCGGACTTAAACAGGTTACGTATCTAGGGCACATATTTGATGCGAACGGTATGAGACCCGACGACAATAAGGTTAGGGCGATAAAGGAGATGCCGTCGCCAATAGACAGGAAAAGTTTGGAGAGGTTTTTAGGAGCTGTAAATTATCTTTCAAAATTTATACCGAACTATTCTCAAAGGGCGATTCCTCTTACGAATTTACTCAAAAAAGAGAATAGTTGGCGGTGGGAACACAGTGAGCAAAAAGCTTTCGGAGAATTAAAAGAAGCAGTGTGTAGTGCGGGAGTGCTAGCGCTGTACGACGTGGCGGCGCCGGCGCGGCTGTCGGTGGACGCGTCGCGCGACGCGCTGGGCGCCGTGCTGCTGCAGGGCGGCCGCCCCGTCGAGTTCGCGTCTCGCACGCTCACTGACGCTCAGCGCCGGTACGCGCAGGTTGAAAAAGAGCTCCTAGCGATCGTGTTTGCGTGCGAACGTTTCCATCAATACGTTTTCGGTAAAGAAAAGATTGTAGTGGAATCCGATCACAAGCCCCTCGAGAGCATTTTTAAGAAACCCTTGATGTCTGTCCCGGCACGCTTGCAGCGCATGATGTTGCGATTGCAACACTACGACCTCATTGTTCAGTACAAGCCGGGAAAGTACATGTACATTGCGGACACGTTGTCGCGTGCGCCGTTGCCCGATCTGTATAGCGAAGAGGTACATAAAAATAATTTGTATCAGGTTCAGTTGGTAGTAAACAGTTTACCAATATCGAATGATAAATTAACATTAATTAAAAAGGAGACTAAACGTGATTCAGAATGCTGTAAATTGAGCGAATATGTTAATTTGGGCTGGCCCGAACATAAGTCACAAGTGGCGAGTGATTTAAAAGTATATTGGTCTCTTAGAGAAGATTTTTTTATAGTGGATGATGTTATATTTAAAAACAATTTGGTGCTAATACCAAAGTCTTTAAGAGCTGAAATGTTAAAGATAATACACGAGGGTCACATGGGTATAGATCGGTGCAAGCGGCGCGCGCGCCAGGTTATGTATTGGCCTAATATGACGCGTGACATTGAAATGTTTGTAAGACGCTGTCATACCTGCCAGGAGCACTCAAACGCACCCGCCAAAGAGCCGCTGATTCCGATGGATATTCCCCAGCTGCCGTGGAACAAAGTAGGTTCGGATATATTTGAAATAAAAAAAAAAAAAATTCTTATAATTGTTGATTATTACTCAAACTATGTGGAAGTGTGTCACCTACCGAATATTACATCAAAATCAGTTATAACTAGTATAAAGGAAATATTTTCACGACAGGGCATTCCTGAACTCTTTATAAGCGACAATGCCACTCAGTATAGTAGTCGCCAGTTCAAAGCGTTTGCGAGAGAATGGGGGTTCCACCATATCACGTCCTCACCGAATTACGCACAAGCCAACGGCAAAAGCGAGCGATCAGTCCAAACTGTCAAATTATTGCTCAAAAAGGCGATGGTTAGCAATGGTGATTTCAACTTAGCACTATTAAATTTCCGAAATACGCCGAGGGATGGCTTGAGCTCTCCTGCGCAGCTTCTGATGGGTCGTAGATTAAGATGTAAGCTACCAGTCCATCCAGAATTGTTAAAACCACAGCCCATTAACCCATCAGAATACCTTACTATGTTACGCAATCAGTCTAGAACCAAAGAGCATTATGATAAAAATTGCAAACAATTAACGCCACTTAATGTAGGCGATGAGGTAATATGTGTAGAGGGAAAAGCGAGGACTCGCGCGACTGTCGTAGCCAAGGCGGCGACTCCTCGCTCCTATATAATAAAGAATAATGTGGGGGGGAAATTTAGACGAAATCGCCGTCATTTAATAAAATGTGAGCCTACTGGCGAACCAGAGGCAGAGGCAATCGCGGAGCCCGCGCCCTCGCTGCACAGTGACGAGTTCGAGGACGCGTGCGAGCTTGCGGGTCACTCGGAGGATTGCAAATTTGAACCTAACGACCAAGGCAATACGGTCGATCAAACTAAATCGTTACCTACCGAGCAACCAACACGCTTAATAATGACAAGAAGCAAGGCGAAAAAAAAAAAAAATAGTAATGCATAATTATATATATATAAATGTGTACCTATATATTATCATTGGTAAGGACCAACTAAATATATGGTCACTATTTATTCAGATAGCAAAAAAAAAAAAAAAAAGAAGAAAAGACCGATTTTTCCTGGTTTCTAAATGTCAGTTTTTTTTTTTTTTTTTTAGATCCTTAATAAGTACCTGTACATCAGTAGGTACTCAATAGGCACATTTTCTGTCGTGTGAATCTTAGCACCACTAATAACAGTAGGTACCTAATCAACATTAAATTCATAAAAAAAAAAAAAAGAAACATTAAATACATTTCTGTCTTCAGTAGGTACTTACTTGCCTATCTTCCTACAAGACACACACGACAGATATAGATTTAAGTTCATCTTAATGGTGGCGGTTCTAGGTAAATAAGGTACAGTAAGTATAATACATTAAGAATAATTGTCAGACATAAAATATTGTAACTATATTTAAAAAGGGAAGTTGGGCGTGTATATAGTTGCACTTATTAACTCAGTACAATTATTAATTAGTAAGTAGGTAGGTACGTGTAACAGGTAAGTTCAGCCAACTTATTAATTTACTTTGTTGTAGGTAAACTTAATTAAGTAGGTCCCTATTGTTCATAAACTTATTTTGGGGGACATGTTGTGGGTAGATTTAAGTTATGCTATGACCCGCGCAAGAAGTAAATAAACCAATTGTTGTCGCACACTCGCCGTGTTTCATTGATTCATAACATAAAAACGGAAAGGTTTCGGACCACGAATTAGTCTAAAGCATGTCGGGCTAAACTCGACTTATATACGTGAGTGGTCCGTTTTATTTCAATAAAACAAAATACTTCGTTCAACAATTAACCGCTCAAACACCACATAAAAGTTGGACCTGTTAATCGAGGTATTTCCTCGCTAAATTACAATCGTGACGTCAAAATACCCATTCAAAATTAAACATGATTATTATGAACGGGATATTGACTGCGATTACCTTACCAGGTTTGGAAGAGCTCCCGATATCTCGTGAATAATATGTCTAATGTAATTAATTAACCGTGAATCATTCATAACGTGCGCAAAATGTGACACGCTCGGTTCACATACAAATCGATGAACTCGTTTCTTCTATCCCGAAATAGTTCTGTGGTCTCTTTCTTTGTGAAATGGAGGGCACAAGAGCCACGTTCAAAAAAATCTTCAAGGGGTGCATTATTAAGTATGGGGCATGGTTGGGACGCTGTGACATCGGACGATATGAATTCGCACCCCAATAACGGTATTGGTGTTCTTCAATATCGACGAGGGTCAAAACCCTCACACCCAATAAATCTTGAAGCAACTGTATTTAACATATACCGATACTTATACCGCATACATATATGCGTTTTCGGTCCTTTCATGAAGTGCTAATATGTCAATGTTGTTGGATTTGCAACATACAAATGTGTACAGTCAGTAAACATTTAGTAAAGCATTCGTGTTCGGGTGAATTCATATGGACATCTCTTTCTTTGACATAAGTAGCGCCATTTTTTTTCAATCAATCAATCATTTATTTGCTAGAAAAGGGTGTGAAGGTATTACATTATACGGTTGTACAAGGAACAGCATGCAAAGATTTCAATTTACGTACTATAAATGTCAAAATACTAAATTAAATCAATTCATTAAAAATTACATAATTCAAATGTCAATAAATGAGGTAAAATGAAACGTTCAATATGTTGGGTAAAATAATAGCATAAATAATGTCAATAATCAAAAACGCTAATAATAATAATGATAAAAATTTACGAAATTTTCAAAAATCGTTTAAATAATCTATGACACTATAATAGCACTTTTCTAAAAGTAGTTTGGACAGTAAGTATTTAAATTTATTTGAGCTTATACTTTGAGTTGACAGCCGAAATATTCCTAAAGTCCGAGTCCTTGTGTTCCGGTGTGGAGAGTAAGACAGTCGGTGTAATTACGGGCACAAGAGGCATTCCATCTTACCTCTCTAGGTTGGCAACGCATCTGCAAACCCCCTGGGGCTGTGCGCGTCTATGGGCATTGGTGATCACTTAACCATCAGGTGACCCACTTGTCGTATAAAAAAAATCTTGTTGCATAGGTACATTATTATTAGCCTTTATTCATATAATTCAATTTACAAATCATTTAAAAATTACTGTTAAATTACAATTAACTAATTAATCATTTTATAATTCATTTACATGTTTACATTTCTGTTATTATTGAAAAATGCAATTTTATTTAATTTTTTTTTTCGTTTTTATACATATATTTTTAATCTGTTTGCCTTGCGGCCAAGGCCTCCCCAACCATTCTCTTTGCTGGGGGGTGGTAGTCTAGCTCTCCCACGGGGACCAGCCGGGTTGGGAGACTTTTTTGTAGTTGTATTTTGTTTTGTTGGGTTTGTGCATTTCTCTTGTTGTGGTGGTTTAGTGTTGTGTTCGGGATGCATCTGCCTGCTTGTTGTTGTTCATTGTTGAGGTTGCTTGGGCTCTCCAGCCCTAGGGGGGTCCTACTTCCTCCCCGTAAATAGTTGCTCATTGTATTAACTTTGCTGGGGTTTTGTGTGGTTTCTTAACTATGTTCCACTTGAGAGTTGGAGGGTGATCTTTTCCTTCTTTCACTAAGTCTTTCTTTCTTTTCTTTCACTATTAGTTGGTCATAGCTGAAATAGGCAATCTCTCCTTTTTCTCTTAATTCTTGTAGTTTAGGTATGATTATTTTCTCTTATTCAGTACTTCTTTTGGGGGGTTTTCTGTAGCATATATGTTTTTACGGAACTTATTATTTTTTAGGACTGCGTCACGTCACCATTCGAGTGTCACAGAGATTAGGATAGGTCTGTGGTCCTTGTTGTTGTTTTTCCCTATTCTGTAGCACTTGCTGAGTTCCCACTTGTCCCATTTTTCTTCACCAGCTTCCTCACTAAGTCTGTTAAGAGTTTCCAGGGTCAATTCCATAAGCTCACTGCTATTTGTTTCTGTTTCTGGTATTCCATGAAGGATGAAATTCGTTTTTCTTTCATTCTTCTCTAAACTTTTTACTCTTGTTTTTAAGATTTCTACTTCTTCTTTCAATTGCTGGTTTTCAATGGTGAGAAGTTTCATCTTTTTGTCTATGGTTTTCGTTGGGTACTGGGTACTCCACAAGTTACTTATCTGCATTACAGCACGATAAACGCTGACTCAGAATAGCCTATAGTACCTAAACTACTGCCTATGTCTATTATTATGCAGCTCTGCAGATAATCGTCCATACAGACTAAAGGTCATTTCATAGTCATGTGCTGAGTCATATCGTAAACACAGACGCTCTTAAGTAAATACAGCATGTACACTTGCAAATCGGATGAGTGGGAATGCGGACATTCCGTAGCTTAATTCGTTCCAGAGAGAATTCTGATACAGAACTCTCCTCTCTGTATAATAATACTTTATATATATATATTTTTTTATATCATGGGACAAATTGACACCAATTGACCTAGTCCCAAACTAGGCAAACATACTTATATAGATAAATACATACTTATATACATATTAAACATCCAGGACCCCAGAACAAACATTCGTATTCTTCATACAAACATTTGCCCCGACCGGGATTCGAACCCGGGACCTCAAGCTTCATAGTCAAGGTCGCTAACCACTAGGCCATCCGGTCGTCAAATATAATGACAACAATTATAGAATGACAACATTCTATTTGTAACATGGCAAACCTCTGTGCCGCGCAACTGGCCGCACACAATACTAACTAAATTCAAAATTACGTACTTAGCGATCGGCTTTTGTTTTTTTTCTGTCACTTGAAAATTACTTGGCAAGGCCTAAGACGCTTTTTAGACTTAACTGGACGTCACAGGGCGCAATAAAGAATTTATTGAATGTGGCGTTACTTTGCGGAGGTCCATATCTATGAACTAAAAACAATTACTTGGCCTCGTAGAGAGTGCCGGATCGCGTCAGCGTCTAGTGTAGTGGTGGTAGTGATACTGGGGTCTGTGCCCTAAGCACGACTTGTCGAATCCTGCGTTACGTTACGGTTATCGTATCGAGATCGAGAAATCTCATACAAAATTTTAGTTCCAAATACGCTCACGAGCGGGCGTTGTTCCAAACGTCATACAAACTCGTTAAAGTTTACTATTCGAGTTTACGTGACGCAGGATTCGACAAGTCGTGCTTAGGGCACTGCATGGCATGTGTTGATTCGTGTAGCAGTGGAGGCGGAGGATATAGCTATTTTTCACTTGTGGTCGCGGGTGAGCAAAGTAATTGTTTTTAGTTCGCACTAAAGAACACCAGATGCAATTTCATAAAGTCATTGGAATATCCTGTGAGAATATCTACGGCGCAGCGTCACTACATCACATCATTACGGTAACAAGTGCATTATTTGTATAAATTGCACAATTGCAGTTCAAGGCGAACCGATCACGCGGTAGCTTTACTCAGCGAACACATTGGACAGTTTGCTACATATGCAATAAGTAAGTACTTCGTTTAATTATGGTCAAACGGTCAAACTGTCACACACGTTTTTCGACAATTCGAAGACAAACTTGATTGATGTTTGAAGAGAAATTTGACTGTTGTAACTTGTGTTTTATCCTGCTTTAATTGTACAATAACCAACCAACCGACCAAACCAACTTACTTACCAACGGGAATACACAATAATATGATAACATTAATTTTATTAACGGTAAAAACTATTTAATATTATTATGTTATCCTCGTTAATTTGTCTAATTACTGTATAAAAACTTTCCAGTTTTAGGTACACGCAAAATTACAGCAATTTAAATTAATAAGCGAGTAAGGCATGTTTTATCGTATCATAAAATGCGCAATTTCATTAACTAAGTGGAACCTAAAATTATCATACTTTAACCATAAATATTTAACAGGTAACTAAGGTAAACGTCCTAATGTTTCACACCTTAGTTCCAATAATCGACACCCTGCTTGTCACCTTTATAGTTTTGAATTAAGATTGAAGGTGTCAACTATTGGGGCAGTGTCGGACACTGGGATATCAAATTTACATATGTTGAACAAATCGAGTAGGAGCTGTATAGCTGCAGTAATCTACACGTTATAGATAGCCGTTAATGATACCACAAAATAAATCAACATTTACTAAAGTAACTGTCAATATTTAATAGTAAAATCCAAAGTTAAGTACAAAGTGTCAGAGGCCCTTCGAGGAGCTTAGCAAAGGCTTTGTAAACTAGGAATCGAGGAACCCGTGTAGCTAGGAGATGTTGATACCCGCCTCTTCAGTCCCTTCGAGACCATGGACGCAACGTCGCGTCCGACACGTCGAGGTATTTCAATTTAAATATATATTTTTTACGCGATTAAGTCCCGAGTATCATCATAATGTCTTTGTAAACTAGTTATTTACATAGGTTCTTAGATGTCAAGAAAGTTACCTATGTAACTTGTTGTGAAAATGAATGAAATCCTTCGGATGTTTCTATTCTAATAGTCTAAAAATAAATTCAGCAAGGCAGTTGACCACGACCCTATTCGTGTTAGCTTGGCCATAAATGCTTCCGTACATATCCAATGTCCGGCTGTCTTGCTGTCCGGCTGTCTTGCTGTTCGGTTGTCCGGCTGGCTGTTCTCGTCTACAAGTCGCATTTCTCAACCGATTTTCGTAAAAAAATGTGAGGAGGTTTAATAATTATTATGGAATAATTTTAGTCAAATCGGTTTCTGGAAAAAAAAAAAAGGTTTTTGCAAAAATGAGTGAATCATGAGCTCTACAGCTCACAGAGCTAACAATAATCAGGGAAATTAGGATAGGCTATTAATTCTGCCGGTAAGTGTACGACGTGTAAGACGAAAAAGAGAGCTGTGTATCTGTGTGTCTGTGTATCCGTATATATTTTTACCCCGCGACGAAAAAGAGGGGTGTTATAAGTTTGATCTGTGTGTCTGTGCATCTGTCTGTGGCATCATAGCTCCCAAACGGATGAACCGATTTCGATGCGGTTTTTTTACCGAAAGCTACTTTTTAAATAGTCAACGAGATAAACTCTCCTGTATTACACAACCTGCCAACATAGCAAAGTTCACACGCCACCGAGATTCGGCTTTGGTGGTCCGACGCAGCGAAATCTGACCGTCCCTGCGCACACGTAATGCGACCCGCGCCCCGGGATTTATAGGGCCCTGACCTTTGGGATACCACGTGATTGATTGTGACTTAAATGCTATAGGTTTCTTGAGATGCGCTGTGTCATGTTTTTGGGCTGCGCAGATGCGCAGATGTAGCTGAACGGTGTGCGAGGAAAAATTCCATCGATAGGATACTTAGTAGGGCTTTCGCGTGTCAAAAATCAGCTAGAATCGCTACTGTCGAGTGAGGTGTCTATCTGTCAACCAATCACACAATACAATACAATACAATACTAGAACTCTTTATTGAACACCACATAACAAACAAAACAGAAAAAGTTACAAAGAAAATGCAAGGTACCAATGGGCGGGCTTATCGCTACTATAAGCTGTTGCTGGCTTATCATAGCCAGAAGCTTGTCTCTAATTGGTGGAGAATGACAGATAAGTTTACCTCTACACTAGCGATCCTGGCGGATTTTTACTCGCGAAGAATTCTGCAAATGTTTTGCTAATGCTAATGCGTGCAAGTCGTACGGCGCGCAAACCGACGTCACGTGAATTTTGGCCAATGGAAAGCATTTTCGCCTTGCCGGTTGTTTGTGATTGGTTGATAGTTTTGGCTTGTGTTAACTGTACCGGTCAGGTAGTTTTGATTACGTAAAATTAACAAGTAACTTCCCAATGTGACTATTCCCATTCTATTCTATTTGCATTGGCACATTCGGACCGTACCTATTCACGAAAAAAAATATTTGTTTATTCATTTATTCATTGATACATTAGTGACATCCCAAGAACCAACCGGAGAAACACCACTTCATAAAAAATAGCCCTTCTACGATAGCAAAATGTCTATGGGCAGTGGTGATCACTTATCATCAGGTGACCCACTTGCTCGTTTACCTTCCTCGTCGTATAAAAAAAATATAAAATAAAACCACTCAAAGACACTCAACTCTAGATCTCATACACAACAGATTGCATGTCCCATGAGTAGGTATAGCGTCTGGTCTATCCACCTGCACAGGTGACCCATTTACCGCAGTGTTTATACTTATAGTAGTTAATCACGCCGCCAGATGGCGCGGTGTCATGCGCGTGGGCACACGTTCGCGGAACACTGGAGACGCAATTGTTTGATGTAACATGAGTGTATACTTATTAAATTATCTTAGGTGTCATGCTGGCACTACACGGCTATTTGTAGGTATTTGATACATTAAAAACCCCCGACATTGTCAATTCAAAGGTCAATATTTCAAAAACGGGTGAGCCGATTGTAATGAAACTTAGCTAAGAACCATCTTGGTTAAGCTAGCTTTCGATTAAAGAAAACCGCATTGAAATCGGTCTGGCCGTTTGGGAGCTATGATGCTACAGACAGATACACAGATACACATGTCTAAATTATTACTAGTCACTGCAAAAAGTGATAAAAAAAAACAAGCTAAGATTTGAATACATGGAAAAAATTCGGCCTTTCCTCTATGTCCAATCGTGGTGTAGGGGAAAAGCACACGACCCGGAGTGTCGAGGATCCGGGTTCGATTCCCGGGGTTGGCATTTTTCTGGTTTTTTTCTGTGTATTCATGTTTCAGTGAGTTTATAAAAAATATAATTTTTTACCTACATAATTGTTTTTATTTCATATCCAATTAAAAGGAACCAAAAAATATGATAACGTTTGTAAAATTTCTTACTCGTTCAGCTACGAATCAAAAAAGTATCTATTAATTTATTGAATCAGGCGTTACTTTGCGGAGGTCACCCACGACCACAAGTGAAAAAATAGTTATATCTGTGCTACAAATGTATGTTACTACACTACCACTACACTAAACGCTGGCGCGTCTCGGCATTCTTCAAATTCAAATTCAAATAAAGGCACGGACCAAACCGCCATACAACCAAATATTGAAAATATGTAAAGGTAATAAATATTAATATTAAATATATTATAATTTCAAATATGCAAATTAAGATTAAGTAGTACCGTGTTCTTATAAAGTAATATTAATAAAATAAAAAAACAAAAAGATTAAGTAATTCGTAGAATAAGTAATTTAATGGAATGAATTTTTTGAAAGTTTATTAACTGATTTCGATTCGACTTTAGCTATCAGCAAGTGACCGCAGCATTACGAGCCATTAGCCATTAGACCTGACTGAGTTAACAGGCCGACCGAATCAATGAGCGACCATATGGTGCGCGTGGGCAACCGTGACGTCAGCAAACAATATATACACTGGACGTCAGCCCATTCACTGCCAAGTAGGTACGGCGCGGCCGTGGCACGGTTCATAAAAAGTAAGTTAACACTTTATTGCAAAAAAAACATGGAATAAAAACAAAAAAAATACGAAAAATCTAATTCAGGTATTCAAATTCAAATTCAAATTCAAAATTTTATTCAGCAAATAGGCAGCCGAATGCTCTTTTACACGTCATTTTTTTTGAGTCTACCAGCGCTTTCGGAAAGACCATGATTGCCAAGAAGAATGCGCCGCAAGAAACTTGGCACAAAGTCATTTTTTCTAAAAACAAGTTACATTAGCTCTTACAATACGCAACCACAGACAAACCACACAAAGAAACCTCACTCTGTCATTAAAAGATTAAGAGAGAAAAAAAAAAACCGCATTTTAGAAACAAGTGTAAAAAGTAATTATTAGAACAGCAAAACCAGAACACTTTACTTTACTGGCACGTTTTAATTGAGCAGGAGATGTATAGGGTCTCCAGGTCAAATCAAAGGTCAAAAAAAAGGTACTCGAACGTATCCCTTTAAGGGGTCTCTGCCAACCATTTGAGTGGTGGAAAAAGTGTTTTCTTACCTAGCCTGGTTGAGGTCCGTTTTCTTTAGGTTTATTTTACTTTAGGTTTTAGAAGTCACAAAGACAAAATGAAAAAGATGCTAATGAGAATATTACCAATGTCAATTTCGAGTACAAATTGGTTCATATTTGCAATTTGATTTGTCTCAACAGATGTCCGTAAAAACCCTAACATTTAATAAGGGTCGATAGTGTTTTTAAATTTATTTTCATTGATCATGTACTGATCCGGCTCCGTAAATACCTATTAAGTATTTCCTATCATTTACTTCAAACCCTGAAGTCTGGGTCACGACGTCTTAAAATTCATGAACAGTTTTTGAATCTACGCAAGCGCGGACAGTTTAAAATCTGCGTCCAACAAACATGTCACGATGATTAGATGTCAGCATTAGTCATTGAACTATGATTGCTCGGTTTCATCACAATTAGTGAGAATTGATTTGACGTGTTCTTTGTGGTCGCATCGTCTTCGGACGATTCCGTTGTGTATCTCGTCATCGCATTGAAAAGAACGGATTGGAGAGAACAGCATCGAAAAGAGTGATACTCTTAAATAAGCTGATTATGATGAATTACTTAGCTACTTTGTCAGCTAATCAGTGTGGCACACCTGTGGTTGACAGGTTTTTCCTAATTAAAATGTTATGCACCTGCCATGTTGATTGTCCAGAGGCATAGCAATCCTGTCGACGACAAAAGCTCAACGTGACGTCATTAGAAATTCCCAAAGTTTGCGTGACAGATAGATATTAATAATGACATGCACCCTCATGAGCTCGTAATGTAAATTATACGCACGCAATGCCACTATCGATGGATATGTGTTTTATGGCATCGCAGCCTACTTGTATTATTATAGGAACCAAAAGTAAGTTCCATGAATAACATCGCAGACTAACATACCGACACAGCCTAAACCGCTGGAGCTAGAGAGTTGGATTTTATCAGGCATAATAATCCAATTGAGTCCTTCAAAGGACATGATAAATTAATTACATAAACACAGACAGACATTTTGGTAAACTCAAAGGTGCGAAAAACGTAGAGGCCATAGGTCAAATTGCTTTTCAGGAAAACATCTTGAGAAAACCTTCATTCCTGCGAAGCAATTTAATGGTGTGTGTGAAGTTTTCAATCCGCACTGGGCCCGCGTGGGACGTAAAAATATATTGATGATGATGATGATAACTGCAATGTCTTAAAGGTGGACTAGGCAATAAGGCTAGTTTTTGTTATTTCACAGGAAAGCCGCGAGCATAAGTACCTACCTACGTACTCAGACTTGTTACAATAGAAGTCATTAACAGTTTCCCCGAGAACATAATAGTAAGTTGTCTCATTGTACGGTTGGTTACGTAACAAACATACAAGCCTATGATAACTAATTTATTGACATAATTCATACAATTAAAATTGTTACTCTACGATTATCGTTATCTGTGTAATTAATTCGTCTAGGACCTGTTCGACCTATTTTAATTGAATTTCTCGTACAGATATATGTTGATGTTTATTTTATATGTTTAGAGATAATGTCTCAAGGCTGAGCTATCTACTCTAGTATGCTAATGTCTTTTGATTCAGGACAAGATGATAAGACTGCGTTTGCACAAAATCATAGACAGGTTTAGACTTTGCTTCATTAGACTTTAAAATATTGCAAACAACCCACCCAAAGCTCAATATTTCGAAATAAATAATGTAAACAAGGTAAGGTAGGTAAGGTAAAGGTAAGGGTAAGGTAGGTAGGTAAGGTAAAGGTAAGGTAAGGTAGTTAGGTAAGGTAAGGTAGGTAGGTAGGTAAGGTAAAGTAGGTAGGTAGGTAAGGTAGGTAAGGTAAAGGTAAGGTAAGGTAGCTAGGTAGGTAAGGTAATGTAGGTAGGTAGGTAAGGTAAGGTAGGTAAGGTAAAGGTTAGGTAAGGTAGGTAGGTTAGGTAGGTAGGTAAGGTAAGGTAGGTAGGTAAGGTAAAGGTAAGGTAAGGTAGGTAGGTAAGGTAAGGTAGGTAGGTAAGGTAAGGTATGTAGGTAAGGTAAGGTAGGTAGGTAAGGTAAGGTAGGTAGGTAGGTAAGGTAATGTTAGGTAGGTCGGTAGGTAAGGTAAGGTAGGTAGGTAATGTAAGGTAGGTAAGGTAAAGGTAAGGTAAGCTAGGTAGGTAAGGTAAGGTAGGTAGGTAGGTAGGTTAGGTAGGTATGTAAGGTAAGGTAGGTAGGTAAGGTAAGGTAGGTAGGTAAGGTAAGGTAGGTAGGTGGGTAAGGTAAAGGTAAGGTAAGGTAGGTAGGTGGGTAAGGTAAAGGTAAGGTAAGGTAGGTAGGTAGGTAAGGTAAGGTAGGTAGGTAGGTAAGGTAAGGTAGGTAGGTAGGTAGGTAAGGTAAAGGTAAGGTAAGGTAGGTAGGTAAGATAGATAAGGTAAGGTAAGAGTTCTATTGTATTGTAAGCGTCCCAATGTTTCTATGAATTAAGATTGAATATGTCAACTATTAGCGCAGTGTCGGATAATGAACCAAGTAGGACAATATAGTGGGCTTAGCAGGTAATAATAATAATATTCAATAGTTCAAACTGTAAATTAATTTTGACACCTGTAATAGTGATAGTGAAATAAATCAATCGAATAAAAATAACGATGAAAATGACAGTTGCGCGCGCTGATGTCAGCTGCGTCGAGTAGCCGCACGAGCAGAGCGTTGCGTTGGCGCGCAACGTTCTTTTCGCTACCGCCGAAGCGTGTGCTCCAAGAAAGAATACGGATTAGTCCGAAATACCTCCGACTATACTTACACTATGAATGTATTCACTACGGTTGATTCTCACGGAAGTTTCATGTTTAAAAAAACTTGTACCTAATAGTGGTTTTGCTTAGACAAAAGTAGTTGTAGATCTCTCCCTACCTTACATCTCCCATTACACAGCCATATAACAAACGTAATAGGTTGGTTGTTAACTAAAGAAAGGTTACTGTTTCTTTGCAACTTACATAAGTTAGTCATGCTTCAGTGGCATTTAATGTAACTAGTTTTTAAGCTGACAGCCGGGGCGCACATTGCTTACAATAATCCCTTCGGAAGTAGAAAGATGAAATGTACAATAGTAAAAGTCTCGACTGATATTAGGAAGACCACCGGGCTTGGCGGCAAGAGAACAGAAAGTAATCCTAATCTGAACAAGTAAGTTATTTTATTAGTTAACTAGTTTTCGCCTGCGGCTTCGTTCCTGTGGCAGAAGTACCTACATGTCCCGTGGGAATTTCCAAAACTGGTGAATCATTATCTTATAGTTCTCTTGAAGAACATATCCACTTCTACACTTTAAAAGTAAAGGTTTTCTCATAAAAACTTCCGTCGCCTTTTCACGCCCTTGGAGGCGGAATTTAAAAAAACTGGTAAAATACGTGTTCTTTTATTTCCTTTCAAAAAGTATATGCATTAAGTTTCGTACCTAATCGTAACTTTAAAAGTAATGGACAACATACCGACTTCACCCCCCCCTCCCCCTTTTCTTAGGGTCGGAATTTCGCGAAATCACCCCTTAAACCTAATTTTACATCATTACACAATTTTTACAACTAAAAATTATTATACACAACAATACAATTAATAAAAAGGTCCCACAATTATTCGACCGGATAGCCTAGCGGTTAGAGACCCTGACTATGAAGCTTGAGGTCCCGGGTTCAAATCCCGGTCGGGGCAGATGTTTGTATGATGAATATGAATGTTTGTTCTCGGGTCTTGGGTGTTTAATATGTATATAAGTATATATTTATTTAAATAATTATGTTTATCCGTTGTCTAGTACCCATAGTACAGGCTTTGCCTAGTTTGGGACTAGGTCAATTGGTGTCAAATTGTCCCATGATATTTATTGATTTATTATTATTAATTAAGCCACCATAACGCCGTCTGTCACTGTTGATCACATTTTAATATTAATTAAATTTCACTTATAGCTTGTGGCTTCCGGGCCGCATCCGGCTAGCGCCCGCGCATACAAAGCGGCGCCATCTGGTGGCGGCGACATCCGGTGCTTGTTCGGAAATATCAAAAATGGAACTTGACAGACTAAACTGTATTTTTGAACTAATTGTATTATTGGAGCCGCTTTTATTGTCATGATGTAGGGTGTAACTGTCAATCTACCAAATTAAAAAGATCTCCGAAGTTTGCAGAGAGAAAATCTGAAATTATCTAGACGTTGTATGTAAAGATTACAGGAAAAATAAAACGGTGTCTCTAAATAGAGCAGTTTTTCAGAAATCATAAAAAACTACATTAGTTCCTTTTTGCGACAATAGATGGCGCTGCCCGCCTGTCCGTCTATCCTACATTGAACGGACTGTAAACAAAGTAGCACAATATTATTGATGGTGACTCGAAACCCTCGGTGCGCGAGTCCGACTAGCTCTTGGCCAGTTTTCCTTGTTTTAATTCTTTCCCTCTCATCAAAAAAGGTGCTCCAGTTCCATGTCGTTTTTTAGTATTTTTTTTTTAATAGCAATTTTATTGTAATCTTACGTTGTATTATTACGTATATTGTAGAAATCTATAAAAACAAGAACAACAAAAGGCAATTACGACATGCAGGTGCAAGTTTATCGTAAACCGCCGTTAACCTTCAAGCGATTCTAACACCAACTTCATAAGGTTAATTTTAAATAAAGCAGGAAGTTTAAGATATGTGTAATCATTAAACTTGTCCCTGAATCACCTTGGATCATCGTCATCGTTATGTCACTGCGCAAGTTTAGTGCGCAGCCTCGGATGACATAAGCTTCCTCTTGGTCCGTTTACACTTAATCTTTGATAGGTACCCTTTCTAAATCTTCGGTCGTGTAAAGCCGGCTCGGGTAATTAGGTAAGTAAGTAGTGAAGACAAAAGTATTGTTGAGGCGAAAAAGTTGAAATTCTATCTGTTCTAATATTCACCATATCAATCTTAAGTAGCTACTTAGGTAGTTAATACTCGCCACACGATCATTCAATTTGATAGTTTTTGTTTGTTTTAAACCAGTTAAATCATAATTATAGAGTCGATTAGAGATTGTTTTGTTTGGTATAGATTTACTTCAACTGGGTATAATTTATAAAGGTGATAGTATTGTGGCTTAGGAAAGATATTAACTGCGTAAAGTATTAGTCTGTTGCGATCGCTTTAGATTATATGGCAGGTAACTTTTTGTAATTGACGACCAAGAAACACGTCTCGAACGCGTTTGCGTTAAAGTGTCAATTACTAGGTACCTATGAGAATAGTTTGCTATCGATACGTGCCATAGTAATTGAGATGCTTAACGCGAACGCGATCGTAACGTTTTCACGTGTCAAAAGTTACACTAGAGACATTTGAACTGTTGATAAGTTGCACTGGTTTAATTTCTCACAAAAAATCTGAATTACGACACATCTTAATCTTTGTTCAATTTAACCGTCAATAAAGCGAGTCACAAAGGGGCGACAGCCCTTACAATAGTTTCAACAACTGCCACAATATTGACTCCGCTCACAATACATTTTATAATGGCAATATCAAACTATTCAAAACAGAATTGCGCTCCGAAGACAGTAAATTACGGTCTACTGCAAAAAGGGCTCGAGGAACACCAAGTAACCGCAAAAAATATCTATTAAATATCCTGCGTGCGCAGCGGTGGGATAATCAAACACGCACCGCCATCTTTTTATTTTTATTAAAGGATTACATTAATCCTTGCTTTTGTGTCTGGGGTAGCCGACAGCCACTTTCGTAGGTAGGATACGTTTGTAACGGGATTTTGCCTGTAATCTCTACACCGTCCGTGAAGTTGCTAACATTTTGATGCTGCATCATGTAAATAAGTGTTACAGCCATTAATTTTTAAAACGAATTTACCGTGAGACGCAATCATAAGGAAAAATTAACGGACCATTCACGTATATACGAGTAAGCTGAGTTTAACCCGACATGTTTCGGACTAACTATGCCACAGTAACATATCTTTACTCTGTAATATCGTTATTATAAGAGCTGTCTACTTAGCAAATATTGCATTCTGGCAGCTCTGCCAGTTGTCTTGTGTCATTACACAAGGTAACACTCTGATTTGCCTATAAGCACCAAGCTTTCGCATACTCATTTCGATCAAACAAGATACCAGCTTAATGGCACCACATTTCGAAACCCTTGGAAAGTAATCTGACATTTAAGAACAAACTATATCAATCAGGGGAAAGCAGAGCAGTTGCGACACCGATCGGTATGTAACGAGTGCCGGTGACATTTAAAATTCACATTGCTGACGATTGCCGATTAATTAGTAATCATTAATTTGCGATATTCGCGCGATTCCGCAATCGGGGCGCGAAATGTCAGGTGGCGTTTATTGAACCACTAATTAGCTTATGCCCCGCGACTTTGCCCCCGTGTAATATTTCAAAGTGGGCTAGTTCCCTATCCCGTGGGAATTTCGAAAAATCCCTTCTTAGTGCACCTCTAGGATACTCAAGGTATATGTTTGCCAAATTTCGAGTCTCTAGGTCCAGTGGTTTAAGTTGTGCGTTGTCTGTCAGTCAGTCAGTCAGTCACTGTACTGTTTTATAGGTATAGCTAATAAGCATCACGTTTGATTTTACGAGCAGTGGCTAGTCATTTGTGTATTAGCGCATTAGCGTTTTGGAAATTATAGTTTTTGTTGTTCTATTATTTTGTTATTATTATTAAATTACTGAATCAAGCCCCAGGAATTAGACAGACCGTGGTGAACACAGTAAGATCAGTATAGACTAGCTTTTTGATATAATTAAAATGGCGGGAAAAAATAACATACTTTATTGGAAGGGTACACGGAAAGAACATGCTAGTCACCTTAGCAACTTTTCGAGTTATCACGATTTGACAGTTCGGAATGATGTAATTATCCATATTGTAATTTTCTTATACATCTGTTTTAAACGTTACATAAATATCTGTAACTGAGTGCTAACTTATAGCCTATTGAGTGCTTTACATTTTGAGATTAAAATCTCATTTAAAAAAAAGTGACTAGACATGCTCTTTCCGTGTAACCTTCATTTTTACCCGACTGCGAAACGCAAAGGAGGGTAATGTGTTTAACAGCCTGTGTATGTATGTTTGTTCCTTTTTACTCATTACCCAGATGAGTACTACCTGTGATGACCATCTTGCATTTGTTTCTGTTTTGTTTGTTATATAATGTTCAATAGAGTTCTTGTAATCTATTTATGTCATAAGTCACAAACATTACGGGTGTAAGCAATTAGCACCAATATTCCGACCACAAAATCAACATACAATTATTATCCTTAAACCCACATGGCGCATTTCTTCTGCGATCCGGGTCAAGGCGGATTGCATTCTCGGAACTCGCACTCATCAGCTGCAAAGTAGGTACAAGTAATGTTCAGAAAACTTATTACACCGACATTGACCTAAATCAATATTGTGTCGAATCTTCGGTGAATTATTCATAATTGCAGGGAAGTGACACTGACCTGCATAAATTATTTGTTTTAATGTACGTATATTCCTCTTAACCTACGTAATAATAAGACATTAAAATAAATACATACAAATAAAATAAGCAAATAACCTGCTCGGAGATATTTACCTCCAAAGTACTAAAAAGTGACCAAACCCTCTAAATTCAAATTTAAATATATGTTTTTACGCGATTAAGTCCCGAGTATCATGATAACAAGCCTTCTAAGAGTTTTGTTAAAGCAAATTGCTAGTTAATTGCTGCCTTGATTACACATCAAACATGAAAAAATAATGGCATAACGAAAAGGATACTAAAATGAGTTTCATAATAGGATCACACGATTGTTTTAAGGCCTAATTATGAAGAGTTGCATACATTACTTTATCTACACACATATTATAAGTCTCTAAGATGGATTCAGAAGCCGAAGGTATAATAAACCTGTCACGAATTAGCCGCTTTTTTTAATCATAGACAAACATGTTTGACATGATCAATTGAGGCCAATTTTTTATTTTCATTGATTTTCGAAGACGAAAATTGATCGTCGTAATGATGGTCATTAGTCTACGGTTTCTGAACGCATAGCTTATTCACACCACTGACACATTCGTAGCCAGAAACAATCAACCTCTGTAAAGAGTATTACGGATATTGTTTCTTCGAAGTCGCAAGCTTGAAGGCAATTAAATCAACTTAGAAAATGACTGGACTTCTCGAATGTGTTCATGAATCACTGAGACCTAGTCACTGGCGAACTGACGGTACCTGTTTTACACCTCTGCTGATTTTAAATTTAGTTTAAATTGACCCTAGAAACTATACATCTCTAAGCCATTGAGCTTAAGTATTATAATATTAATTCTGGGACCCTATACATCCCTTTGTAATTCAAATATTCACAGAGACCTGGATACCCTAGACATCTCCTGCTCAATTAAAACGTGCCAGTAATATAAAGTGTTCTGGTTTTGCTGTTCTAATAAGTTTTTTTTTTACATTTGTTTCTTAAATACGGTATTCTTTTTTTCTCTCTCTTAATTTTTTTAATGATTGAGTGAGGTTTCTTTGTGCAATTTATCTGTGGTTACGTATTGTAAGAGCTAATGTACTTAATTTGTTTTTAGAAAAAATGACTTTGTGCCAAGTTTCTTGCGGCGCATTCTTCTTGGCAATCATGGTCTTTCCGAAAGCGCTGGTAGACTAAAAAAAAATGACGTGTAAAAGAGCATTCAACTGCCTATTTGCTGAATAAAATTTTGAATTTGAATTTGAATCGATCGATAGTATGATTGAACAGCCGACATCGTTTTCTTATGTCAAAAATTATGCTAGAGGGTCAGTGCCCTTAGTGTAATCAAAAAGCACAAAATATATCTCGATCGCGTTTGGGTTAAAGTGTCAAATAGTATGAGAATTAGTGTAGTGTAGTGGAAGTGGTGGCATGTTGAGCGGTTGTTGTTGTGCTTCGTAAATGGCCTCGTGGAGAGTGCCGAAACGCGTCAGCGTTTAGTATAGTGGTGGTGGTGATAGTTGGGTCTGTGTGGCATGTGTTGATTCGTGTAGCAGTGGAGGTGGAGGTGTTGCATGGAAACATACATTTGCCGCACAGATATAACTATTTGTCATTAGTGGTCGCGGGTGAGCAAAGTAATTGTTTTTTAGTTCATAAGTATGAGAATTGTTAAATGCGAACGCGATCGAGACGTATTTCTTGGCCTGGTCGGCGATTAGCGATTATACTAGGCGCTCTGAAATGTCGTTTCAAAAAGGTTGGGCTATAACCTATTTAAAGGATTTTTGCCGGCATGTACGTTCCGAAGTACTTGAGTAATAATAAAGACGGCCATTCATATGGCGTTAATTGTTCAGTTAGAGCGTTTTAAGTTTACGCTGACTTTGACCTTCGCTGCAATTAAGGATTGATTAGTGTAAGCGAGAATTGGCAGTGAACCCCGTTATTTAAGCAGTGTAGAGCAATCATGTTACGAGTTTATTTATTTTAACTGATAACTGTGATGTGCGAGTGACATCTTAGTACGAGTATCTTTGTTGCGCCTGTGCCCTTAGTGTAATCAAAAAGCACAAAATACGTCTCGATCGCGTTCGCGTTAACGTCTGAATTACTATGGGCAAATCGGCAGCGCCTCTTGCGGCACGTATCGACAACAAACTATTCTCATACTATTTGCGGCGTTAACGCAAACGTGATCGAGACGTATTTTTGGCCGTTGATTAATTACACCAGACGCTTAGTGCCCTTAGTGTAATCAAAAAGCACAAAATACGTCTCGATCGCGTTCGCGTATAATAACTCTCATACTATTTGACACTTTAACGCGAACGCGATCGAGACGTATTTTTTTTAGTACACTAAGAGCGCTTATACTATTTGACACTTTAACGCAAACACGATCGAGACGTACTATTTTGTGTTTTTTGATAAGGACACAGGTCGCAGTTCTCAACCGATTCTCGATTCGATTAAAATTTCGTGAGCAGATTCGATTATTATATGGGTTTTTTGACGTCAGATTTTGGAAATTTTTCACCAAAAAAATTTTGTCAAAAAATGAACACCCTGGTAACAAAGCCACTAATTATTAATTCTGAACGTAAAGTTTTGCGAGTAAATTTCAGGCAGTAAATTGTAATCGAGATAAGTATCTCACTTGTTTAACGTGACAATCACGAGTGCTCTCGTTTGCGTGCTTTAGGTTACGAGTCGACAATTATGTCGAGTCAATATTTGATTTCACACATATTTTCGTTGTGCTACAGGAGGCAGGTGTTTCGGTCTCCGACATAGTATATGATACGTAGTTTTAGCTACCGACGGTACTAAATATGTGTGAAGACATAGTAGAAAACCCTTTCCCACGTGCCAGGCAAAAATCAATCTTATGACAATGTCGTACAGGGGAAAGCTTTTCTCACTTTTACTATAATAGACATAAATGACATGTTGCTATCGTATTCCAGTATATTCTTTTTCTATATTATAAATACCCATTCACCTTGAATTTTTGAATTTAATTTAGGATATACGTCCATAGGATACTTTAGCGTTCATAACAAAATCATACCACATACGTTTCTCAAAGCCAATTTGAAACTTCTTCTAAGAATGCTACAAGTTTCTGCGATACTTATCTCAAACTACACCCATACAAACTCTGTCACTGTTTACTACTTGTGTTTCAAAAGCGTACAATGGCTTATGTATGGGTACGTATATGCTCATGCGCAGAGGCCGCGCCAGAACGGGGTCACGGACTGCGCCAGCGCCGGCGACGTCGCGGAAAATGCGTGCGTTACGTACTTATGTGTGGGAGAAGTAAGAATAGTTCTTGAGGAGGATTGGGTGTTTGGTCTGTTGACTCGTGGAATCTTTTTTAAGCGAACGTTTAGAAGCTGACAGGATTAACATGATTTAATGTGTGCACAGAATTAAATTATATGCTGGTTTAGCTTGATATTCGGTTACACAGAATATGCACATGACGGCGTTGTAAAAAGTATAGCAATGATTTGACAAAGTAAAATTTTCAATCAAA
This sequence comes from Clepsis dumicolana, assembly GCA_963691665.1. Lineage (NCBI taxonomy): Eukaryota > Metazoa > Arthropoda > Insecta > Lepidoptera > Tortricidae > Clepsis > Clepsis dumicolana. The sequence goes on along the minus strand of OY829509.1, from coordinate 2,010,499 downwards.
TTGTAAATTTAATTCTTGCAGGAACGCCAAGCTACAAAACAGAAATGTGACACAGCACAGGCAGTAAAAATCTGTCGATAGTAAAAATCAAAAAGTATTAATTAACTTGAACCGCTGTTTTTGTGTTTCCCATAAAACTAATTCTAATCCGAAGTTCCCATTCAAACGGGCTCTCTAGATATATATGAACTAAAAACAATTACTTTGCTCACCCACGACCACTAATGACAAATAGTTATATCTGTGCGGCAAATGCATGTTGCCATGCAACACCTCCGCCTCCACTGCTACACGAATCAACACATGCCACACAGACCCAACTATCACCACCACAACTAAACTAAACGCTGACGCGTTTCGGCACTCTCCACGAGGCCATTTACGAAGCACAACAACAACCGCTCAACATGCCACCACTTCCACTACACCACTTTTCTTTTGTTCGTGTAGCAGTGGAGGCGGAGGTGCTGCATGGAAACATACATTTGCCGCACAGATATAACTATTTGTCATTAGTGGTCGCGGGTGAGCAAAGTAATTGTTTTTGTAACGCCTGATTCAATAAATTCTCTGGATATGTAATTAGCAGACCATTCAGTATTTAACTATTACCACTTGTATACTTGTCAGTTATCAAGAATCAAGAATGTCTGAAACAAAGCCAGATAAATTATATCACACTCTTATTTATTTACTCGCAAATGTGAGTGTGTTATGCGTAAATGAGAGATAAAAAAAAACCGCGCATCACTGCGATATCACAATATCACCTAGACTAAGACCAAGCTACTCTGAGTAAACCATTCAATATTTATATTTGCCACTCGTTCATTAGACGTCAATTACCACGAATCACGTTTGAACTAGTCGCCGACTAAAGCAGTACATTCACTGGTCTCACCAACACTTCCAATTGCATACAGTGGCGTTTTATATGCATTCGTAAAGAATGTCCAGCTTTAAGACTAATTGGAATACCAGAGACGAGCCAGAGCGTTCACTTTCAAAACGAGTGATAAGGGCAGGGTTATCACGAGAAGATGCTCAGAGCACTATTCTGAGAACAAGCCTGTATGATACAATACAATACAGGAACTCTTCAAGTATCAAGATCACATGAAGAAAAGAGTACACGGAAAGAGCATGTCGTCTATCACTTTATTTTAAAAACGAGATGTTAATCTCAAAATGTAGAGCACTCAATAGACTATAAGTTAACTCAGTTACAAATACAAATATTTATGCAACTTGTCTTTTTTATCAGTTTAAAAAAAGATGTACACGAAAATTATATGGATAATTACATTGTTCCAAACTTTTAACATAAAACTACCGTGAGACTCAATCATAGTCCTTCCTCTGGGAGCACACGCCACGCCGGTGGCCGGTGGGGAGTTTACGTCTCGCCACCGGCGTGGCGTGTGCTCCCAGAGGAAGGACTACGGATTAGTCCGAAACATGTCGAGCTATACTCGACTGACATACGTGAGTGATCCGTTTATTTCACTATTGTTCCAAACTTTTAAATCGCGATACCTCAAAAAGTTGCTAAGGTGACTAGACATGTTCTTTCCGTGTACCCTTCACATAGCTAATAAAAAAAAAAGGTACAAAGACAATACAAGGTGGCAGTCTTATCGCTACAGAGCGATCTCTACCAGGCAACCATAATGTGACAGCATTTATGTGACATTGCTTTTTTTCTGATCGTTCGGTACATATCTATATCTTCGCACCGATCTACATCTTGGCAGACTTCGATGAGGATTTTTTTAATATTTGATTAAGTTGCATACGATTTATTAAGCCCTTAGGTAGCTTTATAAGATACTATTCCCATGATGAATGCACACTACACTATTTTATCTTACTTTACTAAGGAAAGTTAAATTGAACTATGTAACTTGGCCAATAGCCAATACAACTCCTAAAAGAAAGGCCTCAACTCCTTCGCAAAGGACGATGGTTGAATAGTCTAATGACTCGTTTATACATTCCCTTGATGCGCTGACTCCGATAGTATCGCGTCGCGTCACGTCCGCGGTATCGCATCGATCTCGCGTCCGTTCCCAGAATACGCGCGTACGCAGCTATTCACTTGTTAATTGCATTTGGTGATAAGAGAGCTATTTTTTGACGTTTCGGTGACTTTAAGATGACTTATGGCTTCATTTAACTCTGCGGAGATGTAAGTTTTTTTAATACCTACTAGATATTTTTAAGATATAATGGGACATTAATAGAGAGGTTCATCACCGCCTTATAGCGCCCGAGAAATAAATGTGAATTTGACACTTGACATTTTCACACAAACTCTGGAAGTGACAGCTGTCAAATCGGACCATCGTTTACTCGGTCGTCACTTAAATGTCATATACGCGTGACTTATTATGTACTGTTTTAATAATAAGTTGGCTTGGTTGGGGTGCATGTCGGATAACATCCTCGTGTGCTCAAACGTTACGGTTCCCTCTCTTAAGGAGGGAGCGTAGCGTTTAAGCCGATGCACCCTGGGCAAGAATGGCTAGCTAATTTATTTATAAATTAGTTAGCAGTTGGCTAATATCCGACGAAAAGGGGGGGGTTAGGTTAGGCTTTGAAGCCTAACCACATAGGATAAACAACAACCGAACAACGTCTTAATAAATAGTATAGAGTCTTACTTAAAGTTGACATTGGCGAAATCATCAATTTTAACGATGGAGCCATATTATTAAAAATTGAATTGAATTGACTTCGTACCTACATCTATTTGTTTCACATAAAACGAAACATTCTCATAAGGTTGTTCCTTTTTATACTCTTTTTTGACATCACACTCTTTCAACAGCCATAGATAAATGTAAATGTTTCGACCGATCCACACAAACCTTCAATGGCGTTTCAATCAACAATCAATAAAATACCACAGCTGCGCCGCAAATGGACGGACGAACACATTACTTATCTTTACCATTAGTCGGATAAAGGCCACTTGTTCCCTTAATGACCTTTGGATGACGAAAAAGTAGAGTCACCCATAAATCAATGGGAAAGGATGGTCCAGGGCTGGCGGTGGATGGATGAAGCAGAAAAAAATAATGGAGAAATTAAACTGTCATAGGATTTCAGGGTTCGTCAGTAGGCAGGTCCGTCTGTATTAATAAAATGCTATTTTTAGGGTTCCGTAGCCAAAATGGCAAAAACGGGACCCTATTACTAAGACTTCGCTGGCCGTCCGTCTGTTTGTCGGTCTGTCACCAGGCTGTATCTCATGAACCGTGATAGTTAGACAGTTGAAGTTTTCCCAGATGATGTATTTCTGTTGCCGCTATAACAACAAATACTAAAAACAGAATAAAATTAATATTTAAGTGGGGCTCTCACACAACAGACACGATTTTTTGCCGTCTTTATCACCCTTCGTGCGCGAGTCCGACTAGCACTTGGCCGATTTTTCTGTATTTTTTTTATATTATTGTGAACTTTGTTTTATAATATAATGTAAAATCATCGCATTTTACTGCAAACGGTACAGCTAGCTTTAAAACCGAAGAACCTGCTGATAGAGAAAGAGCACTGAGATATTTTGGTGGTATATTTAAAATACGTACCAACCCTAATGCCACCCTGTAGCAGACGCAAATGCGTGTCCAAATGAGGGAAAAAGGCTAAAAATGGCGTGCGCGGGCGCATGTGACGCGCATGTGCCGTTTCCGGCCACAAATAACTATTTTTGCGCCCCATTGTTCCAGGGTGTCAAAGATAATAGAGCGATGGGTGCCAGTGATGAGCTGCCGTCCTGTTTGCTTTATTTGTAAAGAAAATACAAGGTTTATTTGTCGTGTTTGGAAGTTGCACATGGGATGTTTATTTTCTGTTTAATGGGTAGGTAATATACGATACTATAGGTATGTAGAGTCCGCACTTACTTATGTGTTTTTGTTAAAGTTTTAAAACTATTATTTTGGGCACACTAATATAAAGGGAGAATGTTTCTGATTAAAATTAAAAATTAGGACTCAACTAGACCTAGGAGTTAACAACGCTGTTACATATCACGTTGTAGCCAATGATATTATAAGGAAAGATATGTCATAATGCTTACATGACCATGGACCTTATTTGAGAGAGATTGTGGCCAAAGAGGCAACAATTTGTAGCCTTTTTGTGCTTCATTTTCGGCGTGCTGATGACATATCTACCTCTTTTTTATAATTATGTAATATCATTGGTTGCAGCAGTAAATGTGATGGGTACCTCGTAAGGTTTATTCGATGTTTCGACTGAAATTTTCAGATAGTAAATAACAAATCTATGATTAAAAAGCTTGCTTAAATCATTTTCAACTCATTCTACTTTCAATAACTTTTGCTAATTATAGTTTAGACTAGCGAGAAAAATCTTGCAGTTTGCAGTACTTTGTGAAGCTGTGAACCGAACGAAATAGATGGCGTCGTGCGCCGTAATGCATGTAATGCGACATGCAAGATTTATCTTGCAAATCTAAACTCGGTTTTACAAGTACATGCAATTAACATCAATAGAAAACTGTTAAATAGATTTAGCGTAAAATAGATGTAGATAAGGATACCTCTCGCAAGACATGAATGACGACGTAATTTACTAATGAATTTCCCTAATTAACATATTAAAGCCATTAAAAAATAATAACAAATTTAATGCGAAACAAGCCATGCCTGACAGTAGGGCTAGCACGACTGGCCGCGACTTTGTTTGTCGCGCTAGATTATATTACCCGTCCCGTTGCATTCAATCTGAGTGACTGAAAAGGACGGGCAGTTGTTCTCGCGCGAGATAGAAGTCGGACTGTGAGTTATAAGAACTACTGAGAGGGGGATGTTGCCTAGTTGGGCAAACCATCAACTATTTTGAAATGTCAAAACGATCGATCAGTATGAAGTTTGTATTGAATTACTTACTTATGATGACATAATTTCAAGCGAAGCGTGTGTTCTCAGAGAAAGGACTACCTACCAATTAGTCCGAAGCATGACGTGTGGCTTCCGAAGCATGTGTGGCTATACTCGACTGACAAGCGTGAGTGATCCGTTTATTTCACTGTATTTTAAATATGGCTCTTTTTACCCTACTGCCGAAGGAGGGTTATGTTCTTCGAGCGTAATGCATGTATGTCTAATTCGTTGGCACGCTCTACAGCCTAAACCGTTTGACGGATTCCAACGTATGAGGTGTCATTGTATTCGACTCAGTTGTGGGAGTGACATAGGGTATATTATTATTGTTTTCCGGAATTGCAGTCGGGTTTTCTGTTTTTTTATTTTAAGCTTATTTAGGATACGTAAACTTTTTTCTGTTTTGTTTATTATGTGGTGTTCAATAAAGAGTTCTTGTATTGTATTGTATTGTATATCTTGTAGGTCACTAATTTGACATCTTTAAAAGGTGTACAAAATTAAAATATGAGTATGTTCAGTTACTGTTATTTCAGTCGGAATATGTGGGTACGTGTTTTAGTACAAACAATGAGTGGTATGCAAATAAAAATCTTTAGTTTCACTTTCAAGGTGAGAGTTGTTTACAGCTCTATCACGGTATATTTTTAGTTTGAACATAACGTAATATTGTACCATCCAGGCACTGACTGATATGGTTTTTATTTGACCTAATTTCATGGTCAGACATTAGTCATAATCTTCCTAATATTATAAATGCGAAAGTTTGTGAGGATGGATTGTATAGATGATTGTTAGTCTTTCACGCAAAAACCACAGAACGGATTTTAGTGAAACTTTACAGTAATATACCTTATACCTCAGAATAATATACAGGTACTTAACGTTTTATCTCGGAAAATTGCTTAAATCCCCCGGGATAATAAACGAATTCTAGACGAACGAAGTCGCGGGTAACAGCTAGTTTAACATAAATGCCCAAATAAAGTTACGTAAGCATTACTCACAGCTTAAGAAAACAATGTTTCATTTTACGATACGTACATAAATTTTGATAAACATAGTTAAAATACTAACATAATTTAAGATATTCATCGCTTGCCTACAGACGAACGAAGCATCTCGTTATACCAGACGAGAATCAATTCGCGGGTGTTAAAGCTACTCCAGCGATGATGTCATTGCGATCTCGCAAACCGATCGATGGCAAACACGGTAGGTAGGTAAAACATACAGTATACAATGTATAAATACCTACTCTACGCTTTAAGAAATATTATCGATAGAGCAGGTGATTGCATTACAGTTCGTTTTTTATTTAGATTACTCTACAAAACTTAAAATATATAAGCCGTTTTTGGGAATAAGATTGCTCTACAATTTCTACTAACTTTTTTAGGTCACCTAGCGTTTCAGTATCAAATTATTCCGCTGAAATATTGCTCTTTAAGCATCTCAAAAAGCTCTTACATCCTTGACATTTGCTCATTTCATGGTAAAAAATATAGCAATACTCACATCTTCTCATCACCATCAACATGCGCCTGCACTGTAAATCCGAACATAGAGTTATTACTACCCCTGTACACCACCCTGGAGGGTATGTCCACATTGAACCCCGCGGCCACCGCCGCGCACAACAGCACACAGAACACCACCGCCATTGTCAATCACAACACTACACAATTAAAAAAAATAAACCACTTTCAAATTGTAACTCGTCCTCATATTTCGTTCGTAGTATTCGGGAGTCGTTGAGCGCGGGACGTGCGGTCGCCCCGACGATCGGCGAAGTACTGGTACCTACAGGGTCGAGCACGACTTTACGAATGCTGCGTAACGTAAAGTCGAATAGAAAACGTTGTAGAGTTTGTATGACGTTTGGAACAGCGCCCGCCCGTGAGCGTATTTGGAACAAAAATTTAGTATGAGGTTTCTCGATCTCGATACGATAACCGTAACGTTACGCAGCATTCGTAAAGTCGTGCTCGACCCTCTCTGACTCGGCCGACTGAGACTGACTCTAGTAAGACGGTGAGCGAATACTGAAGGAATAGTTTTTCGCGGGCTTTCTTGGTAGCATGGCCGAGATTGTATTTCGGTGCGTTTATTCATGACTGCTTGCGCGGAGAGGTGATGTCCCTGAAAACTGAATGAATAACCTAACCTAACCAACTTAGAAAAGTTGAAAAACCCCCGACATTGTTATTTCAAAGTTCAATATTTAAAAAATGGGTGAACCGATTTGAATGAAACTTAGCTAAGAACAATCTCGATTAAACTAGCTTTTGATTAAAAAGACTGCATCGAAATCGGTCCACCCGTTTGGGAGCTATGATGCCACAGACAGATACACAGGTAAAACATACAACACCCCTCTATTTCGTCGAGGTTAAAAATGTATGTGATCGCTTGGTTTTGAGAATAAACAGCCGATTAGTTGGAGTTTCTTGACCCGTGTTTTTCAAGTTTTCCGCGCTACAAAATACCTAAGGTAAACGTCCGAATGATCGACACAGTTATTCCAATAATTGACACCCTGTCACCTTTATGTATTAAAATTGAAGGTGACAACTGTCTGGCATACCTACGTGTTTAAACTTTGATAAGTCTTCAAATTGCGTTGAAGTCAGATTAACCTAATTTCTCGAGGTTTCCTTCTACGTAAGAAACCGTAATATTTATCCTGTTATTCAGATTCAGATTCATTTATTTACTCAACATTAAAATTGCAGTATATAAATTCTACAAGTCAATATATAAGATTTTTTGTTGAGATCGTCAAAAAAATCATACACAAACGAAAAGAATAATTAATGAAACAATGAATAATAATACAATGTCAAATAAATTCATAAACCTGTTTTAACTAAAATGCCGTTAAAGTTCGTTTGTCCTTTTCACAATGATATTTCCGTTAGTAAGAAGAAGATAAAACCTATTTTAGCTAATGAAGGCTTGAGTAACGTTTATGAATAAGGCCCATAGTCTTGAGCTTAACATAAACTAGGGTACATGGCCACTAAATGGTCACATTGCCAATATAACTATCCGTAATAAGCAAAATGAAATACTGATAAAATAAATAAAAATAAAATAAAAGATCATTTATTCACAAAAAAATAATGTAAATAGACCAAGTAACAACACATGAAAAGCCATTACAATTTTGTGAAAAGGCGAGGACTCAGCAGAGTGCTGGTTTTCAGTCCTCACCTTTAATTCACATATTGTGTAATCAAATCAAAATGTGAACCAGAACTGTTACCGAGAGCATTGTAAAAATATCCATACTCAGTACCGCCATTCAAAATTGTTAGCCTGTTTTTTCAAGTGGATGACATTTTCTAAAAATCAAGTATCAAGTATCCCAGGAAAATAATAAATAAAACTTCACTTCAGTGTCACCGCATTTAATAACAAATCCATCAAAACATAATGTTCCTCAAATATAATATAAAAATAACAAGCATTGTATAAAATTTCGCCTAAAGAATACTGTATTTGTTCTTACACTTATTGGTGTTCAATAAACTAAGAATCATTATTTTGTAATTATAATAGGACTTAATTACTATAAGTGTCGATTTAAATGTAAATATACTGGAAGTTTGGTGTAATATATGTTTATTACACAACCTTGACAATCTAACTTGATGAATACAGCTAAGTACTTTAATTTCATGCTTACATTTTTCCCTATTTTTTTAATGGCTTCATACGAGCAAAACACGAGGTCTTTAGGTAGGTACGAGTTAGGAAAAGAACATCTAGAGTATTCTAGAAGCTTTATTAAAGCCGTTTAGATTATCTAATTTTGGTATTAAATTCCAGAGCTAGAATATCATACAAAAAATTGTCACGTAGTAAAATTAAATAAATGTTTCAGAAAAACGAGTCAAATATCGAAAATCTCTTACCTACTCATCAGAGGTAAGTTACAAACGTTTACTTTACGTTTTTAATATAAAATTGCACACAAAATAAAACTTACATTAAAAAGATTTAATACTAATTGACGTTTACCAGTCAACATTATGGAATCATTTTATTTTAATGGAAACCGTTGAAATTACTATCGGTCCGTCTCCAGAGCACTACCAAATGACATAAAATAACCTACCCAACATAGAAAAGTTGAAAAACCCCCGCCATTGTAATTTCAAAGCTCAATATTTCAAAAACGGATGAACCGAATTTAGTAAAACTTAGCTAAGAACCACCTTGATTAAACGAGCTTTCGATTAAAAAATACCACATCGAAATCGGTAAATCCGTTTGGGAGCTATGATGTCACAGACAGATACACACAGACACACAGATACACAGGTCAAACTTATAACACCCCTCTTTTTCGTCGAGGGTCAAAAACACAAAGCACAGTCTTCTACAGATGTACAAACGAACTGAAGAATTGAACTTGAAAATAGTGATCTTCCTGTATACACGAATAGGTAGTCGCGTAACTTTTACAAAACTCTAAATCGCATTGCAAAAATCTGCAACCTGTAAAGGCCTAAAAAACTCTTAAGGCTGAGACTAACCCAGGGTCAACTTGACGTATTTGTAACGTCAGCAGCAGAAGTAGCTATCAAGTGCTGACTGTACAATCTGACATCCCCAGGTTGGTGCAAGTCGGCCTTATAAATCGCAGATTTTCGCGATGCGATGCGAATCAGCAGTTTTGTATGGGTGCCCGTTTATTGAAACTTCAATTCTGCTTGCTGACCGATAATACTTTTTTTTTTAAATCTGCTGATATTAATTTCAAAATTATCTTCTTAATGCGTCTTAACACTTCGGCAATTTCGTAGCATTTAAGTAGCGCCTGACAGTTACAGGCAGATTTCTGATGCGACAAGTATTCTAATTCTAAGCAACTCCTCATGATAAAAAGTAATTTTAATAGTTACTGAAAATGTTAACATAACAATGCGAAGTGGTTAAACCCGATAATTCAAAATAATTGACTGCTGAAAAAAAAAACTAAATTCAAAACCTCCATAATATTACATCGCTTTAGAAGCCAAAAAAGTCTGTTTCGTACTGGCCAAATGCTACCCAAATGCTAAGAGATTGAGATTACCAATGAGTAGTCTTAACTCTATAGGTATTTTAATTATAATCTACATAATAGTCCTTGATACAAATACATTATTATTATATTTGGTCTCCTATATTTTCGTAATTTACAAAAGCCTAGTAAATACTACGCCAGCCTGAACTAAGTTTAACCCTTTACTTGGCAATGTTACTGAGTTATACAAGATAATCTTAATTTATTCTGTTAAAAAACAATTAATGTAAAAATATTAAGGCCCATAAATTAACCACGATGCAGGCTAGACCTAGAGTCTGGCTACTGAAAGCTGACCTTGTAAAAAGGCGGCAAATTTGAAAAACCTTGATTTGGCAACATCAATATCCATAGCAGTATGTTCGTATTTTTATTTTGCTACGTACGTACACATTTTTAGTAGACATAAAATCAAGATACTGCACGGACTAACCCTCTCTGGACACCGCATCTTCTATAACTTACTTGGAGAGTCATTACGAAAAAAGCCGCGGTGAGCGGGTCGGGGGAAAGCGTCGTGATTGGTTCATAGCTCATCTGTGCCCTAAGCACGACTTGTCGAATCCTGCGTCACGTAAACTCGAATAGTAAACTATAACGAGTTTGTATGACGTTTGGAACAGCGCCCGCCCGTGAGCGTATTTGGAACTAAAATTTTGTTGTTAATTGAGATTTCTCGATCTCGATACGATAACCGTAACGTAACGCAGGATTCGACAAGTCGTGCTTAGGGCACTGGTCGAAAATGAGCCGCGATTCGAGGCTACAGAGATTTATAGGTGCAAATGAGCATATGCGTTTCGGAAACGTTCGCCATGACATTTGGTGTCCAGAGGGTGGTTGGTCCGTGAGAGACTGGAATATTACATATTTTCGTTTTTCAGTTCTGCCATGGGAGACTCCGTACAGAATCTTAGGCAGCCTGCTGTCAGGTCGTTTAGTATATATAATTGCGCTACGACTTGGAGAATTTGAACACGCCCGGTGTGCCCTTTTTCTGTGGCTTGTTCTCTGCCACCTAAAAAAAAAAACTAAAAATTACTCACTGATTGCGTTTTGTTGATAAACTGAACTCTGTATCACTGTAATAAAATAGTCTTTGAGAATTTGATAACATTGTTAATTAACAAGGAGCGGGATAGTTTATTTATAGCAGAAATCAAACTTCACGAGGGATTGAACGTAAATGAAGGGTACACGGAAAGAACATTGTCTAGTCACTTTTTTTAAACGAGAATTTAATCTCAAAATGTAGAGCACCCAATAGACTATAAGTTACCACTCAGTTACAGATGGGTCCTACGTATAAAAGCGAATCCACTGAAATCTGACGAAGTAAATACAACTTTATGCAATTAACAAGTGCCACAAATTGTCAAAGTGTTTTTTGTAGATTGGTTCATATACGTTGGACCCTACCTACCTACCTACGTTGGTACCTAAGGTACAAAATATTTAGTCTTTTTGAAACTAGTTCATGCCCCGCGGCTTTGCCCCCGTGAAATATTTCAAAATGGGCTAGTTCCCTATCCCGTGGGAATTTTGAAAAATCCCTTCTTAGTGCACCTCTAGGATACTCAAGGTACATGTGTGCCAAATTTCAAGTCTCTAGGTAAAGTGGTTTAGGCTGCGCGTTGTCTGTCAGTCAGTCAGTCAGTCACGGTACTGTTTTATAGGTATAGATAATTACATCGTTCAAAACTTTCAAATTACGATAACTCAAAAAGTTGCTAAGGTGACTAGACAACTCACAGTCCGTTCACCGAGCAGCAGCCGAGCCTTGTCCTCCTCGTGCGGCTCCGGCGCGGCCGCCGCGCGCCGGTGCAGCTGCAGCTTCTGGCGGATCGCCTGCGACAGGATCACCCTGCGCGGACAGATCTATGTTGAGCATTGACTTCCAAATAAAATAAATAAATAAATATCATGGGACAATTGACACCAATTGACCTAGTCCCAAACTAGGCAAAGCCTGTACTATGGGTACTAGACAACGGACAAACATACTTATATAGATAAATACATACTTATGTACATAGTAAACATCCAAGACCCGAGAACAAACATTCATATTCATCATACAAACATCTGCCCTGACCGGGGTTCGAACCCGGGACCTCAAGCTTCATAGTCAGGGTCTCTTACCAGTTTACCACTAGGCTATCCGGTCGTCAAAATTAAAATTTTTAATGACCTAGGTATTGAAGAACCAGCAAAGTACTAAAACACGATAAAACCAAATAACCGAAACTTAAATAATAATAAACATAAACAAGAATTTTAACTAAATAAACCACCCCGCAGAATTCCTGACGGAAAGGTGCCCAACACGCTTGCCGCATTGCCGCGCTTAACGACCTTTAACAATATAAACCGTTTTTTTTATATTTATTGAGCTTTAGCTACCCGGGCCATTGGCTCAAAAAACGCAATTTTTTGTATAACTGTGACGGCTAGCTGTTTCCGATACCAATTGTCACCGTCAGCCCGTACGAAAACTGTCAAAATGAACACGATGGCGATTGCGAGCGAGTTAGACTATGTTAGACTAAACGAGGGTATTGACTGATGTCAAAATAGAATCATTTTACATTTTCACTTATCAAGCTTCCAAAATACTCATCAAGTTGCTGATTTGACCAAAAGGCAACATCCCTATTCCAACGGTCACTCACCGCCTCGTATCACTCTTGGTGGCCAGCAGCAGATCCAGCCACGTCCACGTGACGTTGTGGTACTCCAGAGTGGGCAGCACGAGCGGCAGGTCCCGTACATCCTCCAAGTTCTTCTCTTTGCTGCCCTTATAGGACACTCGTACTGGCACCTCGGGGATCTTGATGTAAATGAATAGTTTGTTCTTCTCTGCGCGCTCCTATTATGACAAAAAGCATATATTGTACTAGCTTATGCCCCGCGGCTTTGCCTTCTTGAAATATTTCCAAATGGGCTAGTTCTATATCCCGTAGGAATTTCGAAAAATCCCTCCTTAGTGCACCTCTAGGATACTCAAGGTATACGTTTGCCAAATTTCAAGTCTCTAGGTCCAGTGGTTTAGGCTGGGCGTTGTCTGTCAGTCAGTCAGTCACGGTACTGTTTTATGGGTATATAGATGCAGGCGTAACTTAGCGGAACACCCAGCGCAGACGCGGCTATTTCGCTTGACTATATTACACTACTTCTGCCATCATAAATCGGAAAAAAGACGCATCTAGTATTTTTTCCTAATTGAGTTATCTATATAATAAAAATGAAATTAATAGATGCAATAGACTGTACTAAAAAATATTTTAAAGATGCTTCATATTCGCTTTGATATTCGCAATCAATCATTTACAATCGACGGGACTTTAATTTACAGAAAATAAAACTAAAAACAACAGACATGACTGTATGGACTTATTTTCCTTTGCCTATTCCTTATGGGATGGATTAAATCGAACATCGCACTAAAATACTTGTAGAGGTAAAAGCGCCCTTAGGAGCCTATTTACAAACATGAATGAACTTCAACGATAGATCCTTTCCTTCGAGCTGTCGGTAGGCCTCCAACAAGATGGAGCGACGACCTGGTAAAGATCGCGGGACCGCGGTGGATGCGGAAAGCGCAAGACCGGTCTGAGTGGGGAGCCGCGGGGAAGGCCGCCGTCCAGCAGTGGACGTCTTTCGGCTGACATGATGATCCTTACCTTCATCTTCTCAACATCATCCTTGTCTTTCTTGTCCCTCTTGACGTAGAAGTTAGAGTTGGAGTCCTTCCCCTTCTTCTTGGTCTTCTTGGAGCCGGCGGCGCCCAGGCTGGTGCCGGCGGCGCCCGGGCCGGCGGCGCGCGCGCCCTCGTCCTCCTCGCCCTCCTCCATGGACTCGGGGTCGCGTTCCGGGAAGCAGAACTTCAGCATGGTGTTGAAGAACTTCTTCGTCAGGCCTGTGGGGGGGAAGGGGGGTTACAGCGGTGTTACATAAAAAAGCCGTGAGTGATAGCCTAGTGGTTTGACCTACGGCCTCTCAAGCAGAGGGTCGTGGGTTCGAGCCCCGGCTCGCACCTCTGAGTTTTCCGAAATATAAAACAGAACTATAGCTGTTGTGTATATTTTATTCTTTCAAATGTACCGTTTTATTTTTCTGCATGTGTCGAATATATGTATCTCTCTTTTTTGTAATTGTAGCACGGGCCATTTTCCGCAACTCGAGGACTAGTTTGCGTCTATTTTGCGTGAGTATTCATGCCAGCCCAGCACATGTATCACGGCGCGCCATTTTGTCGCTTGTCGCGCAGTGCGTCCCTATCATAGTGACGGAATCAGTGAAGGACGCACTGAGCGACAAGCGACAAAATGGGACGCGTGCTACCCCCCTTGCTCCAGGAGGAAGCAAAGCAGACTTCACGTTGCTGGCGACCTCCTGGAGCGAACCCAGCGACCCGAGGTGGTCTGTCTCTCTTTCGCTTTCAACTGCCTATTTACTAAATAAAAATGTGAATTAGATCATGGTAATCGGCCTACCTATCCGGAAGGGCACGATGTTGACCTCGAAGTGCTCTTTGACGCTGATGCCGCCGACGGGCGGGCGGTCGCGGCAGAACACGCGCAGCGCCGCGCGGCGCGCCAGCGGGGCGCGGCCGGACGGCGCCTGCGGCACCAGCACCTGCGCCAACGGCACTGTAACGGGCTCTGGAGACTCTATTGCCATTATTCATAAACGTCACTCAAGCCTCCATTAGTTAAAATAGGTTTCGTCTTCTTCTTACCAACGGAAATGTCAATGTGTCACACAAGGACAAACGTACTTTAACGGCGTTTTAGTTAAAATTGGTTTATGAATAATACGGTATATACACTGGTGTCTCTGAGCTGAAGACCTCGCGACCTCTTTTTTGAACGTTTTTCTTTTTTTTTTCACAAAAAAAGCTATAATAATCATCGAACCTGGGTGACTACGAAATTCCAAAATCGAAGTCCGTATCGTATCGTCCCGCTCAATCTCGTATTAAATAATATTAGGGAGAGCGGGACGGCACGAAACGAAGTTCGAATTTTGCACTTAAGGCCTGATCACAAAATTTCAAAAAGATCGAGTAATTTTTGAACATTTTCGGTTTTTTTTTTCAAAAAAAATCCAAAAAACGAATCGACAAAAAAATCTATATAATTGGCGAACCTGCTCACAAAATTTCACGAGAATCAGTTGAGAAATGCGACCTGTAGAGGAGAACAGCTGGACAGACGGACGGCGGACATACGAAACAAATTTTATCCATGCTGAAACTGAGACGGTTCGCTCACTTCGTTCGCTCGGGCAATACAACAAACCTAACCTAACCAAAGTTTTCGTTCAGCAGAAAACAGGCTTCGGAATAATCAAGGACGATAAAACCAAGAGGACTGCCAATGGCTATACAATGTCGCGTTCCTGTAAAATAATGAGCCTGCTGTAGCTAGTTTCACTATAGAGAGGTCTCTGTACCATTAATTCTGTATGACACTTAGACCTCTGGCTTATTGCATTAGCGCTTCTATGAACTGAAAGAAAAAACGAATTTAGATGGCGCCATTGTGTTAGCCAGAAGTCTAAATGTCATACCAAATGAATGGTACAGAGACCGCTCCGTAGTAAACTAGCTACAACAGGCTTATTATTTCAAAGTTACGCGACATCGTATAGACACTGGCAGTTCTCTTGGTTTTATGGTCCTTGGGAATAATGAAAATTCGGACAAATGATGCTTTCGGGTGACTTTTCGGAGTTTTGGGGTCCTTCGGAGTCTCACCTCTGGGAAGGGCTCGTTGGGCAGCAGGTTGGTAACCCGCAGGTAGCCCACCTCGAGCTGATGCTCCACGGAGTCGTCCGAGCGAGATGTCTTCGTATACCTAGTCACAGAAATTATACACATGGTGGGTGGTAGGCAAATAAGAAATGTACATTTAATGTAAATGAAATAGGTTAACCTGCTTCATCAACTGAAGGGTCCACGGAAAGAAAATGTCGTAACTTTTTTTTTAAACGAGATTTTAATCTCAAAATGTAGAACAAGAATATTTATTTGCGAAAATGTAGTGAATGCAATTGGAGAAGCGTGTTTAAGTGCGTACATTTTACTTAAATAAGCATGCAAATATTACTTATAAACTACGTTTTGTAAATATAACATAAAAAATATTACATTATGTCAAACTCAAAAGTACATTATTTCATTATTGCTTTAGTAAGATTAAATGCAGAGTTATTTATTCATTGGATCCAAATAATTATTAATGCTATAATAACACTTGTCTAAACAGAAATTACGTAATTACATTTATACTCAGGCATGTCAGAATTCCTTATTTCTATGGGTAGATTATTAAGCACTCAATAGACTATAAGTTACCACTCAGTCACAGATACAAATAATAATATTTATGTAACTTGTCGTTTTTATCACTTTAAGCTCTGTCGCGGAGAACCGCGATTCTAATGTATGTGGTGAGATAATGTACACTGCGCCTTATGATTTTATGGAGTGGCAACACTACCTGTTTGAAGGACTGAGCTCTTTATCCGAATATTAGTTGACAATTTTGAATTTTAGTATGAAAAGAGAGGGTGGAATGTGAGGTAGACCGGAAGAGTGACTATGCGATGAGACTGAGAAGTGCGTGATGGAAGGCGATTCGGGTGAGTCCTATTGTAACGTAACCTGATTCCCGACGTTATTCACGACAATAACAAGACGGTGTGGTCTTGGTGCTTGAACGATGTGTCTGTCCTTATGTTTCTTTGTTACGAACCCCGAGGAACTCGCTCGGGGAGCTCGAGTGTGTTGAAGCACAGATGCGAGGCTTGGGAGGACTATAAGGGGAGGTTGGAGATCCATCCGGGGGGGGTGTCCCCCATAACACCCCATTGAAAGACTGGATAGGGGCTTGCTGTGTCTGACGAGCTTGATAAGCGGGACAAGCACCACCGTAAGTGGAGTACCCTGGAGACGCGTAGGGCCTGGCGTGTCTGGTAGCCGGAGGTGATCCAGACGGGGCGTCTACACCGCGAGTCCAAAGCGGCATGTCTCACCAGCACCGATTTCCGATCACACAGTAATTAAAGTCTTATATTAAACAGAACGACACCGTCATCTTGCACCGAGATTCCATGGTCTCGTAGATATCATGTCATATTCATTTACTCTAAGATACTTCGTCGCAAATTAACGCGAAGCAGACGCCTTTACGTAATGTTAACAATAACTCGGCGACAAGCTCCTTCATTGCTAGGGAATCTAGCACTGGAGGCAGTGTTTCGTAAACTATTAATACCTAGAGTCTCCCCATGAGGCTGACATGGTCACACCAGGTGTACCAAAGCCTCAATAATATATAAGATAAAAAAAAATACTATAGGTAGTTAATTCGTCGAATCGAAGCCCTACCCTATCACGGGTCACGGGCGCACTCACAGGAAGTTGGTAAGCAGCAAGTCTGCGATGCCGAGCTGGCCGTCCGCGTCGGTGAGGCGCCAGCGCGCGCACTTGAAGCAGATCTCGTTGTAGCGGTGCGGCGGCGCCGAGGGCGAGCGCACCGCCGGCGCCGCGCCGCGCCGCGTCTCGCGCCACGCGCGCACCATCGCGTCCAACTCCTCGCCGAGAGACCATACCGTTTCCTTGCATTCGTTCACCTGTTGTTGATGAAAAGATTTGTTCCTGATCCTATTCCTAATTGATCATTCCTAATTCGACACTTTCCTAACTGGTCATAGTCCTAATTTGAATCAACAATTCACAATTTGCGGCTGGTAGGACCTTGTGGGAGGTCCGTCGGGATCGCTACCACCATCTTACTCGCTAATTCTACCGCTAAGCAGCAGTGCTTGCGCTGTTGTGTTCCGGTGTGGAGAGTAAGATAGCCGGTGTAATTACGGACACAAGAGGTTGTGGGTATCTATGGGCAGTGGTGATCACTTACCATCAGGTGACCCACTTGCTCGTTTGCCTGCCTTGTCGTATAAAAAAAACTGGACACTTTCCTAACTGATCATATTCCTAACTCGTCATATTCCTAACTCGTCATATTCCTAACTCGTCATTGTATAAATCAGTTATAAATTGTTTATGGGCCATGTTTATAAGATATTGACTGAACTTATTAAAGGCAAACACACTTTCTTCGCATTAAAATAACCTAATCTTCTCCCCGAAGAAAACAATTCATTAAAAAAATATATACTTCACATAGCCTACTAAGACACTCCACAACAGTTGTTTTTTGTCGACAAAATCCTGTTCCATTTCTCTTTATCCAAAGAGGTTCTTATCATTTACCACAGAGGATCTCTATAATAAGTCTGTGCAGGATAATGTACATGGCATGACGAGTTAGGAATATGATGACTTAGGATGACCAGTTAGCAAAGCGTCGAATTAGGATTATGACCAATTTTACTTTTAATAATTGATTCCTTTTTCGGCACATTCCTTTTTGGATATATTCCTTTTCAGAAGTATTTCATAGTAAGTATAATTTATTTACTAAAATGTGTCGAAACAAGAATATGCCGAAAACGGAATACGTCCAAACAGGAATGTGCCGAAACAAGAACATGTTCAATTAGGAATACGCCGAAAAATTAATATCACAATTCTACAATTTTCCTGCAGGTGGAAAAAGGTGGAATTTAAACAAGCGACATCGAACTCACGTGTGTCGTGACGCGTCACGTCACGACGCTGTATCTGTCATCCGACTAGTCATTCATACAATTGGCCAACGGATAAGCGTAGTTTGGCAATCTATCGCCGTTTGGTAAAGGAAATTGTTTGATGACTCCAGAATTCAAGTAACTTAATGCGAGTCCCAACGTTGATGAGGGGCGGTCTTCTATTGTGCGTTTCAGTTGACATTTTCTACCACGTACAGTGAAATTGTGGTATCAACTCCCGTCAAAGGCGTTCCCCACTAAGTATTACATGTGAGTATGTATATCTATTTATTGCACATAAAACATAAAATAACAGATGACAGAACAAAAGCAAATGTACAAAACCGAACTTATCCCTTAATGGGATCCCTACCAGTTAACCTTCGGGCGATCGACAGGACATCAGAAAAAAGAGTAGACATACAAATAAAAGCTTTTAAAGTAAGTGAGTGTATTGTTCCCATACTCTCACTAAGGCCGGCAACGGAGTAGCGACTCTTAGGGTTGTTGGTCCTCATGGGTGGCGGTGATCGCTTACCATCAGGGGACCTAGCTCGTTTGCCTTCCTCTTCCAATGAAAATGTGATTGGACTAAGGTAAGTAGGCCAGCATGTTGGGCCAAAGTAACGAATTCCACATGTCGCTGTTCACACAATAGTGTGCCTGCGGAGCGCGTCAAGATCCTTTGACGTGTGCGCCAAAAACCGACGACATTCAGTTGGTCCGCCAATGTTGGCACCAACTACCAACATACCGCCAAGTAGATCTCTACACGTTGGCCCAACATGCTGGCTCGCTGCCTTGGCCCATATCTACAGCGGCCAGACCTCCACCTGTCTCCCGGCTCACCTGGTTGTCCAAGCTCTTGAGCTCGGCGACGGCTGCGGGGTCGTCCCCGGAGATGGAGCGGTTCTTCAGGTAGTACTCCTTCTCCAGCCGCCGCAGGCGAGCGAGGGACTCGCGGACCTGGGAATAGGACACCAGGTTGGTCTTCGGCTAGGAAATAGGTACAAGGAAAATTAAGCCCACATAAAAAGTAATCCCTGAAACTTTACATGCAAGGTTCCTCGTTGGTCAATATTGAATGCCAAAGACTGAAAATTTACTTGCAAGATTTGTGGCAAAAACACAAATGAACATAAACAAAACGACGAAGGAACGAATAATAAGTATTCCGCTTTACACGCGTAAAGTAGGCACCTATATTTTAAACAAGTTAAAATGCCTATTCGCTAGGTACTTAAAATTGGCGAAAGATAACACTAGAATATCAATAGCAGAGTCTATTACGGCATGGCCACGACTTCTCAGTTCAAGCGATTTCTCAGTGCATTGCGCGGTCGAGACGCCTACCGCACTTCGGTTAATTAACAATGCTTGCAATGTATTAGGAAAACGCTCGCCTCGCCGCCGGTCGAGCGAAGTCGTGGCCACGCCATAAAGCACGTCAGTGACCCAATGCTAACCATCAAAACATGCAAGACATAAAATCAAATAAATATGATACACAAGCGTCCCACATTTTTAATTCAATTGCAGACTCAACATTTGAAATCAGATCAAGTCTTTCCAATCAGGTCAATTTCGTACAGGTCAACTCAACAGGCATGCCACAACACTTGTCAAACGCTCGTATCTCAGATTCGTTTTAACCGAAACTAGACTCAACATTCCACAAGTTAAAGCACACAGTAGGATCACTAATTTAGAGATACGAGTTACTCAGAGTTGTAACGATATTCCTTTGCCGTCTCGATTCGGATACGTTGCAGAACAGAGCGGTCGTTTATTTTCGCTGCAAACAGCGTGCGGTCACTGGGACCGAAATAACGCGTTGCCAAAGAGCGGCCTTCGCAGTTACAACACTGGACGGGCGAGAATATGACTAAAGCGACTTTTCGGTATGGGAAGGTTGAGTATTTTTCGACAGGCGATATTAACAACAGTTGTATTTTTAATGGGTCATCATCATCATGTCTGCAGAAAGACGTCCTCTGCTGGACTGCGGCCTCCCCCAAGGCTCTCCACTCAGACCGGTCTTGTGGTTTCCGCATGCACCGAGATCCATCCGCGAAAAATGTAGGTACATAAGATGACAGAGGTATTCAAAAGAGGCAGAAAAAAATATCGAGACTTTGTTTTATAAAAGTTGATACCTAATTCTTTAATAACATTTCCTTGTTTCAAGAGGTTTTAGTAGAATCTACTCGGCAGCAGTCAAATTTAAAACGATAAGGAAACGTACATTCCATTATTATTTTTAATAAGGAAAAGCGATGTGTTTATCAACAATAACAATAACCGATTCAACAATTATCATAAGAAATTCATATTAATCTTATTGTTACTGGTATTTCGTATTATCACCGTCAATAAATAAAAATATGACGTCACCAATAAGCTAATGTAGACTATTGATAATCGAGTGAAACATCTGTTCTGATTGTGTAATCAGGCTACATTGCGTCAATAGTTAGTATTGATAAATTTCAAGCGTCACGACAAGTCTTCGGTAGTATAGTGGTAAGTATCCCCGCCTGTCACGCGGGAGACCGGGGTTCGATTCCCCGCCGGAGAGAACTTTTTGTTTCGCATTTTTGAAATGTTGCGTCGAGAAAAGCCGGGTAGGAGATTTGGGAAAAACCCTTTTTTATTCAGAAAAAAAAAAGGTTTTTTATTGAACTAAAAGCTAAAAATAATTACTTGGGTAGGTCCTAGGTACATTTGTGCTACGCCATAAAACTGATGGCTTTCATTAGACTATTAATTTAGGTTTGTTTGAAGGTGGTTTTACTTTATGTTTAAAGTTTTTTTTTTATTTTACAATTTTTAGTTTATTTAATATTTTAATAATTATCCTCCAACTCCTAACCGTTAAGGAGTTGCACCTTCCATCATCGCCTCACCAACCTGTGATGGTAACTTCCAGGCGCATATACTTGAATAACTTTAGAAAATATATGAAACACGTAATAAGTGCCAATAAAACTTGAGCGTTGCTCTCGATTTCCCTGGCATCCCATCATTATCCTGACTTGGTGACAATGGGACCAACTAAAAAGTATACCCATTCAAACAAAAATAGTAGTTTATGAAACTGTTGCATAATGAAGGGCATTAAAACTCGAGTGTGTGTTTAAAAACCGAGCCTAGGCGAGGTTTTTAATAGTACCACGCGAGTGTTTTACATTTTTCTCACGAAATTCAGTACAAAAAAACGTATGAATGGCGCCAACCTCAAAACCCAGCACATCACCGCGCGTGCGCTAAAGCGGGCGCTGCCACAGATAAGTAAAATATGGAAATATGTTTTTGGGTCCCCTCCCCCCCTCCTGTGCTCTGCTTAGGGCCCCTGTCATGGCGGCCCTACGCCAGCCGACCTGCGTCTGCAGCCGGTGTATGAGCTGGCGCGGGTCCTGGTCCTGATGCAGCTGCAGCTGGAAGCGCATGCGCGCGCGCCGCTCCAGCGTGCGCCGGCGCTCCGGCTCCACGTGCAATACCACGTTGTTGACTACGTCGAGCAGCATCGCATACTAAATTAGAAAATTAACAAGTTTATTATAAGCCGTGATAGCCTAGTGGTTTGACCTATGGCCTCTCAAGCAGAGGGAAGTGGGTTCCAGTCCCGGCTCGCACCTCTGAGTTTTTCGGAATTTATGTGCGGAATAGCATTTGCAATTTATCATGAGCTTTTCGGTGAAGGAAAACATCGTGAGGAAACCTGCACAACACTCCTGTGAAGCAATTCAATGATGATTGTAAAGTTTCCAATAAGCACTGGGCCCACGTGGGAGCTATAGCATAAGCCCTCTCATTGTGAGAGGAGGCCTGTGCCCAGCAGTGGGACGTCATAAAGGCTGGTGATGATATTTTATAACAAGCAGAGGCAATTAATATATTAATGTACGGGAGAATTTTTTTTTAAACACTTCACTGTGTTCAAGTAGACTTGCTCAATTACTTCTTATCTGACACCCTGTAGTACCCATAAAACACAATAAAAAAAGAAGGTGCGTGTAGACAACGTCACAGGTAAAAACTAGTAGACATAGTAGAAAACCCTTTCCCACGGGCCAGGCAAAAATCAGTCTTATGACAATGTCATAAACATTTTGACAGGGGAAAGCTTTTCTCTGTGTAACTATACACAGTTTACACTCGACTGTACTGACGTCACAATTAATCCCTCGAAGTTAAATATTTCCAAACGTATTGGGTGTTTTCGCACTCCTTCACAAGTCTTCGGTAGTATAGTGGTAAGTATCCCCGCCTGTCACGCGGGAGACCGGGGTTCGATTCCCCGCCGGAGAGATCTTTTTGCATTTTTATTTTCTCATCAAAAGTTATGTTGTGGTTCTAAAAATCACTAAAAATGTTAATACGTACACGGATTAATTTTAATCCGCGAAATATTAGCCTAGTAATTGTCCAAATTTTGTTGGAATGTCATCTAACCTATATTTTTGTATACTGACTGCACTTAAGTGTAATTTGATTCTATATTTTTACATCCACCAAAAATTTTGTTATGGATAAGAAAAAAAAGTTGTACCCTAAAAAGGCTTTTATTTTTATAGCAAAAAGGTTCCTTTCTGTGAAAACATTTATTTATAACCTTTTGAGACTTGCTACCTAAAACCAACAATACATAATACATATCTAACAGAAAATAAGAGCATTTTAATTCTAGTAAAATTTAATAAAAAGTCATACTTTGACGTATTAATTAACAACAAATGGCAGCTAAGACGGTTTTTTTTAAATTAAATTATACCGTCGCGGTCATAAATTTTGGTTTAAATTAAATTTTCAAATTACCTTACCTGCTTTTATATAATGTTATTTTTACGTACTTATACAGGATGTGTTTTAATGAACCGTCAATAATTCAGCCAGGAGTTGAATATGTCTCAGTGAACACCCTTGTAAAGTTTTTATTTGAAAAATAAGAAACATTCTACCATACATTAATTGACTCTGCTGGTTTACAATTACATATGGGAGAACTTTTTTTTTTCATAAAAAAATCATAACAGTTCATTAAACCCTACTTGGGTAGCGAAACATGTTGACTGGGCTATATCCAGCACATCCCTAGTTAATTTATTTATTTAATCATAACAAATTTGTACCTAAACAGCTAGAGCCAAAGCGGCACAAACTTACTGATATTAAACTGATTATACCAAACAAAGGTTAATTTTAAGCTAGTTACACTTACACCTTCTGGTGATAATACACACACACGCGTACCTGTAGCGAGTTGGTGCACACGTCCAAGTCGTGGTGCATGAGCGTGAACGAGTCGTAGGGCTGCGGGGCGGCGGCCCAGCCCCCCGCGCCGCCGCCCCCCTCCGCCGAGTCGTGCGACACGTAGTAGAACTCGCACGCGCAGCGGGACACGATGCGTTGCAGCTGCGGGCAGTGGACGGGTTAGGCTTCGCTCACACGGCAATCTGCTGCACGTTTTTAGGGTTCCTCATCTCAAAAGGAAAAACGGAACTCTTATAGGATTACTTTGCTGTCCGTCTAGTCTGACTGTCTGTTAAGACCCTGTGTCGTTCCACGTGGAGATAGCAAGCTGAAATTAATATCAAATATTCAAGCCTGTGGTCCCTTGAAGCTGTGAAAAAATCAAACTTCTAAGTCAACGCAATCGAAAGATAGAGTCATTAAAAAGGTTGTTTCCATACTTACTTACTTCCAGTGGTCCTAGAAACTTGAAATTGGGTATGAAGGTAGCTCTTATAGCACAACCACTCAGAAAATTCTCAAAATCTTAAACTTTTATGTCTGTCTGTAGATTTCAGGGACCAATATAAGATGACTCCACACTGCGTACATTTTGCTTAGGAGCAGGGCTCTGCTAACACTGGACAATTTAAAATACTACTACACCCTGCTACACACTGGGGCACATAGCTCGCAGAACTGATGGCCGATGGGGTCAGAAGGTTCTCCATGTCTTGGCGTCCACGGACCGGGAGACGAGCTGTCGGTAGGCCTCCAACAAGATGGAGCGACGACCTAGTAAAGATCGCGGGACCGCGGTGGATGCGCAAGGCACAG
This sequence comes from Clepsis dumicolana, assembly GCA_963691665.1. Taxonomy (NCBI): domain Eukaryota; kingdom Metazoa; phylum Arthropoda; class Insecta; order Lepidoptera; family Tortricidae; genus Clepsis; species Clepsis dumicolana. The sequence goes on along the minus strand of OY829509.1, from coordinate 1,985,776 downwards.
GACCGGTCGGAGTGGAGAGCCGCGGGGGAGGCCTATGTCCAGCACTGGACGTCAATCGGTTGACATGATCTCCCCACGCTGCCCCCCCCCCCCCCCCCCCCCCACTGCTACACACTGACCTGCGCGAGCCCGGCGTGGTCGCTGGGCCCCACGGTGCAGCCGATGACGCCGCCGGCCGAGTGCCCGCTGCCCACCAACCGCGGCACGTCCGGCAGCTCGCTGATCTCGGCGCCGCCGCACCGCTCTGATATCTCGTCCACCGACACCCATTGGATATTCTCTGGTTAGCAAGAAAAACGGTTGAAATGGGAGGGATATATTACTATTTCTGTATTTTAGTTGATAGATCCGTATTGTGTTAAAACTGTCATAGGAAATGAATGATACAGAGACCTCTTTATAAGGAAACAAGCTACAGCAGGTTTAGGTACTATTTTAACGTGACATTGTAATAGACATTGGCAGCTCTTTTGGTTTTATCGTGCTTGCCCAATGAGAGCTATCTCGAACCAAAAATCCTCCAAGGCTCTCCACTCAGACCGGTCTTGTGCTTTCCGAATCCACCGCGGTCCCGCGATCTTTACCAGGTCGTCGCTCTATCTTGTGTCTCCATCCTGGCCTATGATTGGTAGATTGACAGATAGACCTTACTCGACAGTAGCGATCCTAGCGGATTTTTGTCTCGCGATGGCCCCCATTGGCAAACCAGCCGGCAGTGGGCATAAGAATAAATAATAACAGAGCAGAACGGAATCTCTTTTGACAGAGTCCAAAACGCTGCCATTTATATACCTACTTCCCCCTTAACGTCGTTATACCCCTCTGTTGTTCAGGCGTGTTGCTAGGGTTGCTTACTGTTAAATATTACTTACGTCTAAAGATAACATCGCTAAAATATAAGTTTTTCTTTACTTTGAAATCATTATTTTATTCTAATTTTACAAAATATGAGATTTATAAATCATTACGTACCTACATATTATATATACTTCTAAATAAGAAGTTATTATACGTGCCATGCTAAATGAAGCCATTTAAGGTGATTTAAGTAAGTATTACTTACCTACAAATATAAAATAAAATACATACAGGGTCACGTAAAAATATTACAGCCAAATCATAAACAACGAAACGCACGTGCGGCGACGCCGGCCGTGACAGCTTGACTGAGTAGCTCGTTTAACGAGTACTCCAGTATCGTGACCTTGAGCCCGTCCGGAGCGGGAGTTTCCGTTCCACCGTGTTATTATTTATTGTTATGCAAGTGTCTCACCGTCGAGCTGGTCGCGCTCGCCGGCGCTGACGGTGGCGTAGTACTGCATGGCGGACAGCGCGCCCGACCAGGCGGCGGCGGGCGGCGCGCGGCGCACGCGCTGGCGCACCTCGGCGCGCGCCGCGCACAGGATCACGTAGCCGCCCGACTCGCAGCCCTTCAGCACCACCTGGGAGTTCACCAGCTCGACTGGGGAGCAAGCGATTATATAATAAAATACATACAAATATTCTTTATTGAAAACTACAAAACAGTACAAGGAGATTACAGAAAAACAGGTAGAACATAGGCGGTCCTATCGCTTAAAAGCGATCTCTTACAGACGACCAAAATACAGAATCCAAGATGAAGACAAACAACAATCGTGTACGTAATACCACAAGAGCAACGAGGCAACTGGGATGGAACGAGATCAAAAATTGAGGCACTGCAGTATTTTGCCTGATCTGGTTTTTAAAGATTATGACTGTAGGCGACGAATTTTTTTTATTAAGATTGGTTAGGTTTATCTTTTGTCACTGGCCACTAATAAAGTTCACGGCTCGCAGCGCGGGAAGAAAAAAAATATTGAGCTAGTTGCTGTCATCGCCTAGGCTCGTGCTGCGTGTTGTCTCATAAAATACTATTTTTGATTTGTTTTATTGTAATTGTAGCTTACAATGACGTTCAGACGCGCGCATCATAGGAATTTAAAGCCTACATGCGCATTAAATGGGGGCTATCACGAGTCAAAGATCCGCTAGGATCGCTGCTGTCGAATAAGGTCAATTTCCACCAATCATAGGCCAGTAGCTTGTCTCTCGTTGGTGGAGAATGACAGATAGACCTCACTCCAATAGTAAAGTTTTTAACACCAATCGATGTTGGCCTAGAAACTTAAAAAAAAAAACCATTGATTTACACAAATACTAACACCTTTTCAATTTGTGACGCAAAACTCAACTTTGATCAAACACACCAGCGACATCTAGCGGTAGCTTGCGACATCACATCTCATTTCAGCTAGCACCACATTTTAACGCCATCTATCGCGCCGCTTGTTAAACTTTACAGAGCGCCATCTATGATCGGTATTACAAACTTTACTCACTAAGAAAAGCAGTATGGGCGTTTTCGTCGTCCAAAACGTGTCTCGGGTGAGGCTGTTGGGAGGGGGGCGCATCCCCTTCGGCGCCACTCAGCTCATCGCTAAATACGACGGGCGCTTCGCTTCCGGCTTCCGCCACTAAGGCAGCCAACATACCCTCGGCGTTTGAACCTGGTGCATTATTAGCCTGAAAAAAAAAGGGAATTCGGGTTAAAAACTACAAAATCAAGAAGTAATTGACGTAACAAGGTCTTGAAGGGATGAGGATAAAAAAATAAAATACAAAAAATTCTCTCCGGCGGGGAATCGAACCCCGGTCTCCCGCGTGACAGGCGGGGATACTTACCACTATACTACCGAAGACTTACGATATAGGTTGAAAATACGGTACTATTTGGTCAAAGACTAAACGAAAGTATAACAGATGAGATAAAGAGAATGAGATTTTATCAATAAAACAAATTATCGAGAAAACTCATTCGCAACTGAATAACTTTGTAAGTGTACACCTATTTTTTTGCCTATAGAAGTGTCATAATAATATAAGTAAGACTGCTATTAAGACCTTACACACAACATAAAGAGTAATTAAAGAGTTTGAGTTTGAAATAACAGAAAAAAAAACACTGAAACACTGCGTTTGTTGGTTTTGCTTAGTTCATAAAAAAATGCTGTAAAAAAAGGGATTTAAAAGAAAGGCTAGTGAAGATGCTTAAATAATTATTTTCTAACTAGCTTTCGCCCGCGGCTTCGCTCCCGTGGCAGAACTCTAATCCCGTGGGAATTTCGAAAAATCCCGCCTAATCCCGGGCGTACATGATAAAAGGAACCTCTATGCCAAATTCCAGCTTTCTATAACAGTTTTAAATGATTCGCGATTAATTGAATCAGACATAATAATAGTTTGCCCGTGATCATTATGCATGTAACTGCGTCGAAATATCCCACCGATCGATATCCCGTTTTCATTACGTCTAATTCAGCTTTCTAGGTTCAGGGGTCTGGGCTGTGCGTTGATAGATCAGTGCCCTAAGCACGACTTGTCGAATCCTGCGTCACGTCACGATCTCGATACGATAACCGTAACGTAACGCAGGATTCGACAAGTCGTGCTCAGGGCACAGTCAGTCACGTTTCTGTTTTATATGTTTAGATGAGTCTACGTACTTGCGCGGCGGCGGGCGGGGGCGACGCGACGTCCAACTCCCGCTGGTGCTTGGGTGACGTGGCCTCACTCTCGTCCTCCTTCAGCGCTTTCGTCGACAGATTCTTTTTCAATTGCTGTTGAAGAACGGAAGACCAATGAGGTAGTGCTGTCTGTACGGTCAGCGTACATTTTGGTCACTAGGCGCTCTGCGCGTGTAACCCCAATTGCCGACACTGCTGTCGCTGCATAGTTAGTTTACTTTAAATACTAATTAAGATAACTAGATTAGTAACGTAGTGTCACGCTAACCGCGAGCACTAGCAATTATTGACAGTTAACAATAGTGATTCAAAATAACATTTGTAACCTTAAATTAACATTATTTATTAAGCAGTTTCAAAGTAAAAAACACTTTCTTTCCGCATATAACAACCAAGAATGGCGCTCGTAGTACATCGGTTCGTCGCGTGCTACGAGTATAATATAAGGGTCGCCACCCTGACACTGTCAATGGTTAATGAGAAGAGAACGATCCTGAATACTACAGAGAATAGACGCTGGAAAATGAACGGACATTCGATACGACACGACATCTTCTTGAAGACCATTTTAGAAGGAAAAATTGAAGGACAGAGAGGAAGAGGTCGACCTAGGCGAAGCTACATGGACCAGATAAAGGAGAAGGCCGGTGTCGTGTCGTGTCAGGAGGAGGTTCTCAATTCGTCATCATTTTACATTTTCACTTATCAAGCTTCCGTAAATACTCATAAAAAAACCGATGCCTCACTTATTACTGCTATTAAAACGATTTTTAATTTAACAAAATCCAATAAAAGGAGGCAGTTTGATCACTGAAAATGATGACGTCATAGTTCTGTAATTCAATACAAACCAGCGAATCCGTTAAAATCGTTCAGACATTTCAAAAAAAGGCCAAGCCCTCTCACTCTGAGAGGAGACCTGTGCTAGGTCGTGGGACGTCAATAGGCGTCAATGATGATAGTAAGTAAGTAAACACTTTACTGTACAAAAAAACCGGCCAAGTGCGAGTCGGACTCGCGCACGAGGGTTCCGTAGAAAGATTTTAACGCTTTTCCCCAGTGTTTTAAAGAGTCCAGCGTTAGCAGAGCCCTGCTCCTAAGCAAAATGTACGCAGTGTGGGGTCAACTTATATTGGTCTGCGAAATCTACACAGACATAAAAAATTAAGATTTTGAGACTTTTTGGAGTGGTTGTGCTATTAGAGCTACCTTCATACCAAATTTCAAGTTTCTAGGACGACTGGAAGAACCCTTTGGTTTTTTGGAAATCGGCAATTTGTATGGAAATTGATTTTTTAATGACTGTATCTTTTGATTGCGTTGACTCAGAAGGTTGATTTTTTCACGGCTTGAAGGGACCGCAGGCTTGAGTATTTGATATTAATTTCAGCATGCTACCTCCACGCGTTCCAGAGAAAAAGGGTCTTGACAGACAGACAGACAGACAACAAAGTGATCCTATAAGGGTTCCGTTTTTTCCCTTTGAGGTACGGTACCCTAAAAACAGGATAGGATAGGACAGTTACCTGGCTCTTGATGTAGGTGTCAATGAGAGCGAACGCCAGGTCTCTGTTGAGCTTGGTCCACGCGCCGCGCAGGTCGTGCACGGCCAGCCGGTGCGTGGGCGCAGTGTCGCCGGACTCGCGGCCGTACGACACGCGCCGCACAGACAGACAGTAGCACTTCTCCATGGGCGGCGGGGCCAGCACCGACGAGTTCTGTGGCAAATACATTTTTTACACAGTTGCTCAAAAGGTGGTATGAACTAAAAAACAATTACTTTGCTCACCCGCGACCACTAATGACAAATAGTTATATCTGTGCGGCAAATGTATGTTTCCATGCAACACCTCCACCTCCACTGCTACACGAATCAACACATGCCACACAGACCCAACTATCACCACCACCACTATACTAAACGCTGACGCGTTTCGGCACTCTCCACGAGGCCATTTACGAAGCACAACAACAACCGCTCAACATGCCACCACTTCCACTACTGACATATGTAAACCATGTACTGAACTTAGTTAATGACAAAACCAACGTACCCACTAATATTTTATAAATTCCAAACTACCCTTTTATGTAAGTCCTAAACTACCCTTTTTTAAGAAATGAATTCCAAACTACCCTTTTTATTTTTATTTTTAATCTACGCCAGGTACCCCGTTATTTTTAACCGAGTACGGTAAAAAGAGAAAAAAGGGTAAAAAAAAAGGGTAGTTTAGGACTTACATAAAAGGGTAGTTTGGAATTTATAAAATATTAGTGGGTACGTTGGTTTTGTCATTAACTAAGTTCAGTACATGGTTTACATATGTCAGTAGTGGAAGTGGTGGCATGTTGAGCGGTTGTTGTTGTGCTTCGTAAATGGCCTCGTGGAGAGTGCCGAAACGCGTCAGCGTTTAGTATAGTGGTGGTGGTGATAGTTGGGTCTGTGTGGCATGTGTTGATTCGTGTAGCAGTGGAGGTGGAGGTGTTGCATGGAAACATACATTTGCCGCACAGATATAACTATTTGTCATTAGTGGTCGCGGGTGAGCAAAGTAATTGTTTTTTAGTTCATAAATATGGACCTCCGCAAAGTAACGCCTGATTCAATACATTATTCAAAAGGTGGTACTTGTTGTAGCTACGTATCATGCGGAAAATTGTATTTTTGGCACTAGTGCTTTTTACTTTTCCAAGTCGCCGGCGAACGGTGGCGGGACAACTCGTGCCGGCCCGCCCCCTCTATTGTCAAGTTTTCGCAAATGTATTAAAAAACGTCGTTAGGTAGGTGTACCGAAAGGGTCATTTTCCCTCGTCCCGAGTCTCGACCCTCACCCGGTGGCTCGGGCCTAGACACCTCGGAACTCGTGCAAAATGACATACCTTCCACAAGTATATCAAAATCAAAATCAAAATTTTATTCAGCAAATAGGCAGTTGAATGCTCTTTTACACGTCATTTTTTTGAGTCTACCAGCGCTTTCGGAAAGACCATGATTGCCAAGAAGAATGCGCCGCAAGAAACTTGGCACAAAGTCATTTTTTCTAAAAACAAGTTACATTAGCTCTTACAATACGTAACCACAGACAAATTACACAAAGAAACCTCACTCTGTCATTAAAAGATTAAGAGAGAAAAAAAAAAAGCATTTTAGAAACAAGTGTAAAAAGTAATTATTAGAACAGCAAAACCAGAACACTTTACTTTACTGGCACGTTTTAATTGAGCAGGAGATGTATAGGGTCTCCAGGTCAAATATCTGTGAAAATTTAAATTACAAAGGGATGTATAGGGTCCCAGAATTAATACTATAATATAATACTATAATATAATACTATACTATCAAAAAGTACGATTTTAGTTGAAATTTGATTCGGTTTGACGATCCTGTAGCCTAGTGGTTAGAGAAGGTTGCGGTGCCGGCTTCGATTCCCGGTCGGGGCAGATATTTGTAAGATGAATATTAATGTTTGTCCTCAAGTCTTGGATGCTCAACATATGCTCTACCAGAATCAGTCGGTAGACCCAGAGGTCACTAACCTCGACTTATTTTTTTTCTCCGCACCAAGTTGTCCACAGGTCACTAACCTCGTCTCCATCCCTGTCGGTAGCCACAGCGGCCGGCGTCTTCAGCCATATCTCGGCGTCGCTCAGGTCGCAGTTGGTGTAGCCGGTGGTCCAGCCGGCGCGCGGCCGCCGCAGCAGCGCGTCGCTGGCCTTGAGCAGGCTGAGGCGGTGCTTGGAGCCGCAGGTGACGCGCACCCCGAGCATCTCTATGCCGCGCTGCATTGACGACGAGGACCAGTAGAACACCTGGAGAACGGGTTTGTCACGTGACAAAACGTTTTGACGACCGAATAGCCTAGTGGTTAGAGACCCTGACTACGAAGTTTAAGGTCCCGGGTTCGATCCCCGGTCGGGGCAGATGTTTGTATGATGAATACGTGTTTGTTTTCGGGTCTATATGTTTATCTATATAAGTATGTTTATCCGTTGTCTAGTACCCATAGTACAGGCTTTGCCTAGTTTGGGACTGGGTCAATTGGTGTCAGTTGTCGCATGATATTTATTTTATTTTTATTTATTTAACACTAGGCGTTGCCCGCGATTTCGTCCGCGTAGATTTCGGCTATCGCTATCTCGCGGGAACTATATGATTTTCCCAAATAAAAAGTAGCCTATGTTATTCCTCAATATTCTACTACTATCTTCTTATCAAATTTCATCTGGATTGGTGCAGCGGTTTCCCGTGAAGAGGTAACAAACAGACAGACAGAGAGACAGAAAGACAGAGTTACTTTAACATTTATAATATTAGTTAGGATACATGATCAAAGTAATTGTTTTTAGTTCATATAAGCCAGTAGCTTGTTTCTTATTGGTTTAAAATGACAGATAGACCTCACTCGCCACTAACGTTCCTAGCGGGGCAGTGGCGTTACCTGCAGGTTGTGCAGCGTGACGGCGGCGCTGACCTCGCGGTAGTGCCGGGACAGCTGCGGCCGGCGCGGGCGCACGTTGCGGAACACGCGCCCGCGCCGCGTCGGCCGCGTCACGCCAGACAGGATCAGCTTCAGGCTCTCGAACCATCTGCGCAGGGCCGTAGCCAGAGTCGAGTGTAAGATAGGGCAGCGGTAATTACAGGTAGGGCGCGACTATTAGTATTTTATGCAACTGCTACATAATGAGGGTCCTTAAAACACGAGTGTGTTTTTATGAAACGAGGCGAAGCTGAGTTTCATAATAGGATCACACGAGTGTTTTAAGGCCTAATTATGTGGAGTTGCATATATTACTTTATCTACACACATATTATAAGTACTCTAAGATGGGTTCAGAAGCCGAAGGCATATATCATACCTATATTTGTCACGAATTTGACTGGTTTTTTTTAATCATAGACAAACATACCGAGCTGACGTTTCGTAAACTATTTTTTTTTATTGTAAAAAAAAATCACGTTATTAATTATACATGTCGGGCCGAACATGACTTATATACGTGAGTGATCCGTTTTATTTCACTATGATTGTAAATTACGTTGGTTTTCAAATTTGAAACATCGAATTCGATTTCGAAAAGTCATTACAACATCGAATTCGATGTCGTGATGACTATTACTTTGCCGCTGGACCTGCAGGGCGGGCGGAGGCGACGACGTACTGCAATGCTGGTCATTTTCTACGGTTTCTGAACGCATTATAGTGGACTTATGATATGTGTGTAGATAAAAATTTTACCTGACCTGAATCTTAAGGTGCGTACGAATCAGAGGCAGGCTCAGGGTGAGCCCCGCACGGCTCGACCAATTGCTCAAATCCTTACGTGCTTCTCGCACTGCGCGCGCACATTTTAGGGCGAACCGTCAAGTGTCGGTTTTTTGACCGTGCTCAAAGGTGCCTCGGTGTGCGTGTCTCGCGTAGTATGGACGCTGACACGCACAAACTTGTTTGCGCGCGGGGCAAGTTTTGAGGTTAAATCACGTAGCGGAGCCGGTTATTTGATCAGAAGGATAATCAACCCTAAAAAGAACTCGATTAAAAAAAAGCGTACCTGAGGGTACTTCCGTACAGTAACAGAACCGGCCCGTCCTTTTCTATGGGCTTCGTCTCCATACTTATGTGCAGATCCAAGTTCTGAGAACGGAACGCGCGGTACGAATCGTGCTCCTGTAAATAAGAATAATGAATGGCATTAAACAACTAGAGACAGTCAGGATAGAGCTGGATGCACAGCTTGCCATCCAGCTTCAGTACCGGGCACACAGCATGCCAGCCAGCTTGAGTGCTGGACACACAGCTAGCCAACCAGCTTGAGCGCTGGACACACAGCTCGCCAACCAGCTTGAGCGCTGGACACACAGCTTGCCATCCAGATTGAGTACTGGACACACAGCTTACCAGCCAGCTTGAGTGCCGGGCACACAGCATGCCAGCCAGCTCACCTGGTTGCTGGAGTATTCCGGCAGGCGCGTGGGCGCGCACGGCGCCACGGCGTGGTGGTCGCGCGGGTCGCCCACGCAGAGCCAGCCCAGCTTGACGGCCAGCTTGAGCGCCGGCACGCGCAGCACCCGACAGTCGTCGTACTTGCTCGCCGTGCGCACGAACACGTTCAGTTCGCCGAGGAAGCCGAGCTTGCCTGAAACCAGTAGTGATACTTCATGAACTAAAGACACTTAATTTTTGCTATGTATGTTTTTATGACAAACTAACTCATGCTCCGCGGCTTTGCCCCCGCGAAATATTACAAAATGGGCTAGTTCCCTATCGCGTGGGAATTTCAAAAAATCCCTTCACCTCTAGGATACTCAAGGTACATGTCTGCTAAATTTCAAGTCTCTAGCACCAGTAGTTTAGGCTGTGCGTTGTCTGTCAGTCAGTCAGTCAGTTACGGTACTGTTTTATAGGTACAGAAGATTAGCTTGTGCCTCGCGGCTTTGCCCCCGGGAAATATTACAAAATGGGCTAGTTCCCTATCCCGTGTTAATTTCGAAAAATCCCTTCTTTGTGCACCTCTAGGATACTCAAGGTCTGCCAAATTTCAAGTCTCTAGCACCAGTAGTTTAGGCTGTGCCTTATCTTTCATTCAGTCAGTCAGTCGCGGTCAAGGAGTATACTATACGGAGTGTCAAAGCCCATACTTCGAATCGTTCCCCGCAGTCATGTTAAAATTCAGGCAATTTCTAGATGGCGCCAAGATCGTAGCCAGCGGGTCAAATAATAACAAAACAGCGGTACGAATGTGTCACTCAAGCAAGGCAGATGGCGCTGAATGTAAATAAGAACGATTCAAAGTATGGGCTTTGTCAATCCGTTTACTTTCCATGATCCTTGGTCGCGGTACTGTTTTATAGGTACACATAAACAAATTTATGTATCACCGAACCATATCAGGGTAGAAGGTGAGATGAGAACCAAGCGTGTAACATTTTGCATAGGTGTTTTGACGTCACGAAAGTAATTTAGTAGGGCTCGCTGGTAAAGCTGGCGCGTGGACTGCGGCAAAAGCGCACTGTTCGTAACATAAAATAATATATGTACTTTTGTTGACTTTTGAGAGTTAACTTAATTTTTTTTTTTTTTGCGTGAGGTAGGGCCTTGTGCGAGGTCGGTCTGGACCGTTATCCCCATCTTACTCGCTAATCCTGCCGCTAAGCAGCAGTGTTTGCAGTGTTGTGTTCCGGTGTGGAGAGTAAGACAGCCGGTGTAATTACGGGCACAAGAGGCATTTCACCTTAGCTCTCTACGTAGGCAACGCATCTGCAGACCCTCCGGGGTTGCAGGTGCCTATGGGCAGTGGTGATCACTTACCATCAGGTGACCCACTCGCTCGTTTGCCTTCCTAGTCGTATAAAAAAAATACAGAGCTACTTGCTGCTTAGAGAAAGTTGCAAGAGAGAGGGTGAATGTATTTATAAAGAATGAATGAATATGTTCGGTTTGAACACGCACCCTTGTGAGAGGGCGGCCGCCGTACGCCCCACAGCGAATTACATACCGTTGGTCCAGTCAAGCACTAGGTCCGTCCAGGTGAGCTCCATCTCCTCAGTGGTGTTGTAGGGATCCAGCGACACGTGCAGCAGGCAGGTGAACTTGCCGCAGTTGGCGGTCAGCCGGCCGTGCATCAGCAGCCGCACCTTGTCCCACCAGGCCAGCGGCGCTGACGGGTCCAGCGGCGGCCGCGACACCTGGTCGAAGGCTGGGGGACGATTGGGACCATGACAGTAATCATGGCTGATATGAAAATAATAGTAGTTTATGCAACTGCTACATAATGAGGGTCCTTAAAACACGACTGTGTTTTTATGAAACGAGGCGAAGCTGAGTTTCATAATAGGATCACACGAGTGTTTAAGGCCTAATTATGTGGAGTTGCATACATTACTTTATCTACACACATATTATAAGTACTCTAAGATGGGTTCAGAAGCCGAAGGCATATATCATACCCATACCTGTCACGAATTTGATTGTTTATTTTAAATCATAGACAAACATACCGAGCTGACGTTTCGTAAACTGTTTTTTGTTATTGTAAAAAATATATATATCACATTATTATTTATACATGTCTGACCGAACATGACTTATATACGTGAGTGATCCGTTTTATTTCACAATGATTGTAAATTACGTTGGTTGTCAAATTCCAAAAATCGAATTCGATATCGAAAAGTCATTACGACATCGAATTCGATGACGTAATGACTTTTACTTTACTGCTGGACCTGCTGGTCGTGGTGGTTGGCGGGGGAGGCGACGATGTACTGCAATGCTGGTCATTTTCTACGGTTTCTGAACGCATTATAGAGGACTTATGATATGTGTGTAGATAAAATCATATTATATCATACTAGCTATTGCCCGCGACTACGTCCGCGTAGATTTCGGTTATCGCTATTCCGCGAGAACTATACAGTTTTCCCAAATAAAAGGTAGCCTATGTTATTCCTCAATATTCAAACTATCTTTTTAAAAATGTCATGTAGATTGGTGCAGCGGTTTTCCCGTGAAGAGGTAACAAACAGACAGACAGATAGACAGAGCTACTTTCACATTTATAATATTAGTTAGGAAGTTAGGATTTCATGTGGTAAAGCTTCAGTAAATACAGACAAAAAACCGATGCCTCACACTTATCGCACTGGCGATCACGCAACGTGTTCGCCACGAGCGATATTAGTACGCAGCACTTGCTTGCTAATCGCTAGTGTGGTAAGGCTCTTACTGCAATGAGGTCTACCGCGAGCCAAAAATTCGTCGCTAGTGTCGAGTGAGGTTTATCTGTCATTCTACACTAGTAAAAGACAAGCTACTGGCACATGATTGGTCGAAATTGACAGATGGACTTCATTCCACACTAGCGAACCTAGCGGATTTTTGACTCACGATAGCTCATTGGGATGGTCATTGCGCCGTGTTTTGACTCACGATAGCTCATTGGGATGGTCATTGCGCCGTGTTTTGACTCACGATAGCTCATTGGGGTGGTCACTGCGCCGTGTTTTGACTCACGATAGCTCATTGCGATGGTCACTGCGCCGTGTTTTGACTCACGATAGCTCATTGGGATGGTCACTGCGCCGTGTTTTGACTCACGATAGCTCATAGGGATGGTCACTGCGCCGTGTTTTGACTCACGATAGCTCATAGGGATGGTCACTGCGCCGTGTTTTGACTCACGATAGCTCATTGGGATGGTCACTGCGCCGTGTTTTGACTCACGATAACTCATTGGGATGGTCACTGTGCCGTGTTTTGTAAAGCTACAAGTTACAATTTACAAGCGGAAGTCTCATTCTATCACCTTTTGCTAGAAAGAGACTTCCGCTTGTAAACGTACTCGTACTTTTTGTACGTTATACGTGTACGTTATTTCAAAATTAGAGTAATTTCACACTTTATACGCTTCTTTAATTTACTTAAAAAAAACATACAAAAAAAAGGTCGAATTGAGCTTTTTAGCTTTTTCTGAGTCTGTTTTTTCACATTTCAAAAAAAGTTGGTGTTGCGACCAACTTGTCTCGTCGCTTACTCCACCGCTGGAGAGAGCTTTGCAGTGCCGCTCATGCTCACCCAGGTTGCAGTGCGCGATGACGGGCTCCCAGCAGGGCCCGAACGCGTAGCTGAACTCCGCCATCTCGCAGCACAGGTCGTAGTACCACTTGAGCGGCATCATGCTGCGCTCCAGCTGCGCGGGGCCCCACGGGCCGCCCTGCTCAATGGTGACCGTGCGCACCGCTGGCGAGGAGAGCGAGATAAAATAGTACTTTTTAATATAAGTGCGGAAGGTTTGTCATTATGCACGAGTCCTGGGGTGTCTCAGCCCGAGCTGCAAGGCGAGGGTCGAGACTCAGGAGTGAAAATGACACTTCCGCACGTGTACCAAACGACGTTTTTTAAGACAGTTGCTCAAAAAGTGGTACTTTTTTTAGCGGCGTGTCATGCGGATAGTTGAGTTTTTCGCACTAGTGCTGTTTACTTTTCCAAGGCGCCGGTGGTGGATGAGGAGACAGACCCCGATCTGACGCCGGGCTCACTGAATTTGGTTTCACTGTATTTTTTTCGCAAATGTATTAAAACAGTTTGTCGTTGTTTTTTACCCTTCGGGTACGGAACCCTAAAAAGTCGTTTGATAGACGTGCGGAAGTGTCATTTTGCATTAGTCCCGAATCTCGACCATCGCCCCAAGGCTTGGGCCCAGACACTTATATCAAAAAGTACTAAGTAAGTAAGTAAGTAAACACTTTATTGTACAAAAAATAAGATAAAACACAAGTTACAACAATAACATTTGATTACAAAGGCGGACTTATCCCTTTAAGGGATCTCTGCCAGTCAACCTTTGAGTGGTGGAGAGGAATAGTTCACTGGGGATCGAGAGTACTATTTTGATGTTAGTGCTTTTATGAACTAAAAAACAATTACTTTGCTCACCCGCGACCACTAATGACAAATAGTTATATCTGTGCGGCAAATGTATGTTTCCATGCAATATTTAATATTAGTGGGTACGTTGGTTTTGTCACGAACTAAGTTGAGTACATGGTTTACATATGTCAGTAGTGGAAGTGGTGGCATGTTGAGCGGTTGTTGTTGTGCTTCGTAAATGGCCTCGTGGAGAGTGCCGAAACGCGTCAGCGTTTAGTATAGTGGTGGTGGTGATAGTTGGGTCTGTGTGGCATGTGTTGATCGTGTAGCAGTGGAGGCGGAGGTGTTGCATGGAAACATACATTTGCCGCACAGATATAACTATTTGTCATTAGTGGTCGCGGGTGAGCAAAGTAATTGTTTTTTAGTTCATAAATATGGACCTCCGCAAAGTAACGCCTGATTCAATAAATTAGTTAGTGCTTTTGATAAAATGACACCTGCACACGTGTACCAAACGATGTTTTTTAATACAGTTACGAATGAGGCGGTAGGCCGACAGCAGCTACCTCACCTTGGAAAAGTAAAAGGCACTAGTGCGAAAAATTCGACATTCCCCACGAAGCATAGCCACAAAGAGCACCACTTTTTAAGCAACTGTATTAATATAGTACTTTTTGATATGAGTGCGGAAAGTTTGTCATTATGCACGAGTCCTGGGGTGTCTAGGCCCGAGCCGTGAGGCGAGGGTCGAGACTGAGGACGAGTGAAAATGACACTCCCGCACGTGTACCAAACGACGTTTTTTAATACATTTCCGAGAAAATTACAACAAAACCAAAGGCGGTGAGCCGGCGGGGGCTGCCCGTCGGGGAGGAGGGAGGTGTAGCCGGCCCGGTGCCGCCGGCGCCTTGGAAAAGTAAAAAGCACTAGTGCGAAAAATACAACTTTCCGCATGATATGTAGCTACAAAAAATACCACTTTCTGAGCAACTGTATTAATAAATAAGTCTTCTGTTGAAATAACCCCCCCCCCCCGTCCCGCCGTACCCCTGGGCGGCGGCAGGTCCTCGGCGCCGCCCAGCGCGCCCCACAGCCTCAGCGCGCTCATGCGCAGCAGCGGCTGCGGGAAGTCGCGCAGCAGCAGCTGCCACTGCACACAGCTCAGGCTCACGCTGCGGCACCACAGCGTCGAGAACTCCGCGTCCTCGCCCCAAGGGCTGCCGACACAAAATAAATTATTCAGCTAATACCTAGGCCGTTTAAATGCTCTTTTTGTTAAAACTACGCTTCAAGCAGGTTTTTCCTGTTTTGTTCCGATAAGTTACGTTTTTTTTTTATAAAAGAGAGGGCAAACGAGCGGGCGGGTCACCTGATGTTAAACAATCACTGCCGCCCATGGACACCCGCAAGACGGGGGGAATCACGGGTGTGTTGCCAGCCCTTTAAGGAATAGGTAGGCTCGTTTTATAATGATTCCTAAGTTGTATCGCTCCGGGAATGTTGCCGCAGGAAGCTGATTCCATATCTTCGTCGTGCGAGGGAAAAAGTTCCGCTTAAATCGGACAGTGCTAGACTGTGTCGTGAAGCGACAGTAAAATAAAGAAAAGAAACTAACCTAGGACTAAAACTAATTAAAGAGAATAAAGTTTTAAAGAAAAATAATAACAATTTATTATAATTTATTGAATCAGGCGTTACTTTGCGGAGGTCCATATTTATGAACTAAAAAAGCAATTACTTTGCTCACCCGCGACCACTAATGACAAATAGTTATATCTGTGCGGCAAATGTATGTTTCCATGCAACACCTCCGCCTCCACTGCTACACGAATCAACACATGCCACACAGACCCAACTATCACCACCACACTACTGGTCAGTAGTGGAAGTGGTGGCATGTTGAGCGGTTGTTGTTGTGCTTCGTAAATGGCCTCGTGGAGAGTGCCGAAACGCGTCAGCGTTTAGGATAGTGGTGGTGGTGATAGTTGAGTCTGTGTGGCATGTGTTGATTCGTGTAGCAGTGGAGGCGGAGGTGTTGCATGGAAACATACATTTGCCGCACAGATATAACTATTTGTCATTAGTGGTCGCGGGTGAGCAAAGTAATTGTTTTTTAGTTCACAATTTATTATTTACAGGTTATTAATAAAAAAAATAAAAAGACGAGTGGTTTGGGGAAAATGTGTTGAGTGGGTGATTTGTACAGGTGGTGTGTATGAAGTGGAGTGGTAGAGGAAAAGGGGCGAAGTAAGCGTAGCGGTGCGGAGTGAAGTGGAGCGGAGCTGATTGGAACGGAGCGGAGCACGGAGGAAGGCGGCGGCGGGAAAGTGTGCTTCCCAGCACACACTGCACGCACGACGGAGCTCGGGCGCGGGGTGGTAGTATGCAGTGGAGTGGGTGCGCACGTTAAGACACGCACCCAGGGATTGCACAGACTTGGTAGTACCGGAGAGCGCACGCCAATGGTAGCGTGCACGTGGAGGGTGATTTCAGGTAATAAAGTGGGGCGCGCGATGAGCCACGCACCCAGGAACACGCAGATATGAAGTACCCGGCGGCGCACGCCAGAGGATAGTGTGCACGAGGTGGGCGACCACACACGCCTCACCGAGCAAGTCGTGTCCGAAGGCGCAGCTTGAGATTGAAGAACTTTCGAGATGAAGGCTTTTATTTTACCGAACAGTAAAAGAAAACTTGATATGGCACTGCAGGGTCCCGGGGTTTAGCGACCCCGGGACAAGGCCTTTAATTTAGTTCTTTCTTGTTTGAAAGCGAACGAGAGACTGCCGTCGTCGGGCGCTTGTATGGCTTATATAGCATTCGGCCGGAGATGCGTGCCCGACGGCGGCTCCAGAATCAGAACGCAAAAGATTTTGAATTAAAAGTAAAATTTTGTAGGTGGCCAAGAAGAAACGAGTAATTTTGGTGGAGATTAGATATAAAAACACCGGGCTGACAAGAAAAGAAAACAGAAATTGCTATGACGACCATATAAACAAAGACGTCAAAACGTGTCAAAATTTACTTTCAGGTTCATAACATTGCTAACAAAAACGAAAACAAATAGATACAATCACAAAAGAAAAGGAAAAAGTGTAGCGCATAAGCGCGTGCGAAGCCCGGTTTTGTAAAGTTTAGTAGAAGACTGTGAAATGCAAAGAAAGGTAAATCAGCAAATGTATGATTTTAAGAACGCTTATAGCGTGAAGAATTGCAGTGATAATAAAGTGAAATGGTGTTAATATGAGTTTAAAACGTTCCAGTGTCCTGTGGAAAGAATGTAGAGAAAATAATTAAGAATTGAAGATGTGTGTTCGAAAACATAAGTAACGTAAATGGAGTAAAAGGATGCTAAAAATTACACTGTAAGTAGCGTAATACTACAACTGTCAACCGTCAAGATGTTGAGGATGGAACGTTCTTGTTTGTTTTTTTTATACGACAAGGAAGGCAAACGAGCAAGTAGGTCACCTGATGGTAAGTAATCACCACTGCCCATAGACACCAGCAACCCGAGGGCTTGCAGATGCGTTGCCAACCTAGAAAGCTAAGGCGAAATGCCTCTTGTGCCCGTAATTACACCGGCTGTCTTACTCTCCACACCGAAACGCAACAATGCAAGCACGGCTGCTTAGCGGCAGGATTAGCGAGTAAGATGGTGGTAGCGATCCGGACGGACCTCGCACAAGGTCCTACCACCCGCAGACCGCTTGCAAGAATAACAAATTGCACTAGTCACATCCACATTTGCGCCCAACGTTGGGCAAATGCCTCTCCAATTTTTCTCCACTCAGCCCGTTTTGCAGTGGATCCCCCCCAAACTGGCCAGCGGCCGAGCAGATGGCATCCAGCCACCTCCTGGGGCCTGCCGACCGCGTTGAGCGTGGAGGCCATTCCAAGATAATGCAGTACTTACTTAATAGGTACTCCAAATCCGCGCTCTTACTTATTACATGAGTCAATAAAGTTTTAATTGCCACTCGTTGCCATGGAGATGTCCCCTGGGTAACTCGTCTAAAATTATATTTTCTAAGACACCACTCCATCAAACGTTAGGAGTTTCGAAAGTTATAGCTTCATCTCCTACGCATGCAAATCCTGACTTTCGGGGGAATAGTGAGTCAGAAAATCTTTTTTTTTTTATACGACGAGGAAGGCAAACGAGCAGTGGGTCACCTGATGGCAAGTGATCACCACTGCACATGGACACCCGCAACCCCGCAGGTTGTTCGCGGGGGTGTTCGCAGATGCGTTGCCAACCCAGAGAGCTAAGATGAAACGCCTCTTGTGCCCGTAATTACAACGTAATTAAACGAGTTACCAAGGAGACATCGCCATGGCATCGAGCAGCACTCAAAAATTGACCCACATTAACTGCGGCTGTCACCTGTCAAAGTCGATGTCCCTGAGCCGCGCCTGCGCGTTGGCGGCGCCGTGTATGGCGGGGTCCGCCAGCGCCAGCACGTCCAGCCTGGTGAGGCAGCAGGCCACGAGGCGCGTGCGCGGCGGCGGCGCGGCGCGGCACCGCTGCACATAGATCTGCGCGTCTTTTTGGCGCAGCGCTGAGTACAGCTCCTCCACTTTGCCAGCGGGTAGGAAGAGATGAGGCTTGCACAGTTCTTGGACCTAGTATTATGAAAGATTTTGGAGTCATTTTATTAAAAAAAAAAAAAAAACAAAAATCAAATTTTTATTCAGCAAATAGGCAGTTGAATGCTCTTTTACACGTCATTTTTTTGAGTATACCAGCGCTTTCGGAAAGACCATGATTGCCAAGAAGAATGCGCCGCAAGAAACTTGGCACAAAGTCATTTTTTCTAAAAACAAGTTACATTAGCTCTTACAATACGTAACCACAGACAAATTACACAAAGAAACCTCACTCTGTCATTAAAAGTTTAAGAGAGAAAAAAAAACCGCATTTTAGAAACAAGTGTAAAAAGTAATTATTAGAACAGCAAAACCAGAACACTACTTTACTGGCACGTTTTAATTGAGCAGGAGATGTATAGGGGTATTAGCCGTGATAGCCTAGTGGTTTGACCTAACCTCCCCTCCTGCCTAATGCCTAATGTACAAAGAGCGGCCGATGGATGCAATATGGTGACGAAAGCATAAGATGGATAAGACTTATTAAATTTAGAGTAATAGTTACGTATAAAACTACCTACTAAATACTACTAATAAACTATTATGTATAAATTATAGCCTAATGGTTTGGACCTATGGCCTCTCAAGCAGAGGGTCGTGGGTTTAAACCCCGGCTCGCACCTCTGAGTTTTTTGGAATTTACATGCGGAGTTACATTACGACGGTACTCTGACTCAACCTCGCATGTAAACTTTGACGAAATTGGAATAACCACCTTAGGTTAGCGGTCTAGAGTGGTTATTTCAATTATGTCAACGTTTATATACGAGGTTGAGTCTGAGTACCGTCGATTTGTAATTTATCATGAGCTTTTCGGTGAAGGAAACCATCGTGAGGAAACCTGCACACCCCTGCGAAGCAATTCAGTGATGTGTGATTTTAAATTAGTCCAGTTTCACTATGGCCCCTATAGCACAAAAATTGCAAGTGCTACAATTTAACATACTTGTAAAGTTTTTCTTACTAAAATGTCACAAATATCACAAATATGTCAACGTTTTTCTGACTAAAATATCACAAACATGTCAAAGTTTTTCTTACTAAAATGTCACAAATATCACAAATATGCCAAAGTTTTTCTTACTAAAATATCACAAATATGTCAAAGTTTTTCTTACTAAAATATCACAAATATGCCAAAGTTTTTCTTACTAAAATATCACAAATATGTCAAATTGTAGGACTTGGTAGCCTTTGTGGTATAGGGGGCAGATCTAGCGGTAATTTGTCAATCATAAACGGTAACTAGTTAAGATTTTTTTACCTTAGCATCCAGCATGGTCCTTCGCTTTTGACTCTCCTTATACTCGTCTTCCAAAAGCTCATAGTTGTCACGAAGCTTCACTTCGAAAGGATCGTCGCTCATTTCTATCAAAAGCTCCTCGATCTAACACAAACATATAACATTTTTCAGCTAAGATGAGTTCTGTGACACTTGAAAATTTTCCGAATTACGCACGCTATGTTCGCCAAATATTATTGAAAAAATCATTTATATTTTGTAGCAGTATAATCAAAAAAAAAACTATACTTCTTGAAATATTTAGCAAAATCTGTGTTTATTAATTACATTTAATTGAATACGATAGTAAACTATTTTATTTTTAAAGTACGCAACGTGTGAATCGGCACAGAGTAGAGGTGGGACACAACAGAGTCGACAATTGCCGAGGTTCATTATTCGATAACAGTGAATATGTGGATATTTTAAATGTTGAACAAAACTCAGCGAGATTTTTCGATACTACAAATCACAAAACAAATATTTACTTCCGAAAAGATATCACAAATTACAAACAAAGAGATTAACACAGAAATAAATCAGCAACAGGCTTCGTCAAATAACTAACAAAGATGTCATCCGCCACAGGTTTCATCAAATAACGTTAAGTAACGAGTGTTGGACGTGTTACCCATTTACCTGGACGAGTTCAAAAATTTAAATATCTCGGCAAAAATATATTGAAATTTATCCAAAAATAGGTACCTACTTTTAACTCTTAGAAAAACTCGATAAATAAGTCGATAAGATTTCATTATGGGACATCTTTAAAACTGTCAAACTCGAAACGTCACAGAACTCATCTTAGCTGAAAAACACTGTAGTAACTATTAACATTGGTGTAAGCCAAGGATCCGGTTTCGATCCCGGAGTTGGTCATATTGTTCTGGCTTTCTGTGTCTTGCAGTGAGTATTTAAAATTGAATACTACACTTTAACATAAAGATGCTATATTACGGTGAATTTTCAACGGAATTTGTTCACTAGTTGTTGCGTGAAAGAGTAACAATGATTAATAAATCCATACACTTTAGTATAATCATTACCTTGATATGCAAGTCGCTAGGCAACGGGCGATCCCCAACAGCCTTCCTAACGCCGTGTATCTGTTTTATCCACTTGAAGAGCGAAACGAAATCGCCCTGCACCGCCTCAGCGAAACGATGCTTGTATGGAAATATCACACGCACCGAGTCGATGGTCACCGCCCTAAAAAGCGAACATCAAGTTTAGCACAGACTTATTAACCGGGCGAGCGAAGCCGTCTCCCTTTCAGCTTGGAGAGAAATGCTTTCGTATGCCAATTGGATATCCGGTTCTCCTCTAAAGTGTCATTCTACGGAACTTGCTATAGTAGTTTATGCAACTGCTACATAATGAGTGTTTTAAGGCCTAATTATGTGGAGTTGCATACATTACTTTATCTACACACATATTATAAGTACTCTAAGATGAGTTCAGAAGCCGAAGGCATATATCATACCCATACCTGTCACGAATTTGACCGTTTTTTTTAATCATAGACAAACATACCGAGCTGACGCTTCGTAAACTGTTTTTTTTTTTTTGTAAAAAAAAAATCAATATCACATTATTCATTATACATGTCGGACTGAACTCGACTTATATACGTGAATGATAAGTTTCATTTCACTATGATTGTAAATTACGTTGGTCGTCAAATTCGAAAAATTGAATTCTATATCGAAAAGTCATAATGACTATTACTTTACTGCTGGACCTGATGGTGGAGATGGTTGGCGGGGGAGGCGACGACGTACTGCAATGCTGGTCATTTTCTACGGTTTCTGAACGCATTATAGAGGACTTATGATATGTGTGTAGATAAACTATGTAAACAAACCGCCGTAGTAAATTCATCATTCAGGGAAAATTTCAGTATGGCAGTTTGTTTACATAGTGTTAGCAAGTTCCATAGAATGACACTTTACAGGTGGCACTTATCAACCGATTTGAAATTTTGTGCGCAACAGGGTAATTGCGTATCTATTTTGACACTCGTCATCGGATTGAAATGACAGTTTTTGTACGACTGTGAGAGCTAGCTGTTTCCGAAGCCAATTAATTGTCAGCCCATACGAAAACTGACAAAATGAACACGATGGCGATTGCGAGCGAGATAGACAATAAGCCGGCCAATCCAATAATTATTATAGATTTTTTATTCTTCTTTTTTTCAAGTTAAAAAATTAGCTATGTTCAACTTGTCCAAAGGGCATATCCTGATGTTTATATCAATGGTAAGATTAGCGGGCGAGATGGTGGTAGCGATAAGGACGGACCTTGCACCCATCCTGTCCGCAGCTAATGAAAGACGCACTTACCAAACTTTATTCCACGGCAGGACAAACCCCTCAGCGGCACTCCTCTCAACCCTAAAAAAAAATATGTACATATACGTTATCTCTAAAAATGTTTAACCACCGATGCAAAAAGAGGGGTGTTATAACATTGACCGCTATGTGTGTTTGTGTGTCTGTCTGTGGCACCGTAGCTCTTAAACGGGTATTTCGATGCGGTTTTTTTTATTTGAAATCAGGTTTTCTAGCGGTGGTTTATATGTAGACATGTTTTATCAAGATCGATTCAGCCGTTTTTGAGATGAAAAACTTCACCTGAACTTTGAAATAATAATGTCGGCGGTTTTTCAACTTTTGTAACTATTCTAAATTCACGCTTTTTGTAGTTTTCCTGTCACCATAAACCCTATTTAATGAATGCATTTAGTCCCACACTGTTCCCATACAAGATGGTGATTACTTTTAACATGAAACTACCGTGAGACTCAATCATAGTGAATCATAGTGAGTGGAGTGTGCGTCTCGCCGCCGCTGGGTCGTGCGCTCCCAGAGGAAGGACTACGAATTAGTCCGAAACACGTCGGGCTAAACTCGACTTATATACGTGAGTGGTCCGTTTTTATTTCACTAAGATGGTGATTACATATTAAATAGTACAAAAAAGTAACAAAAAGTACAATGTTAACAGTGTGGTTGGTACATCTCTTTAAATATTAAAATACCTGTGATAAGAGGTACTTTTCATCAATGAGAGGTACTTACAATATGTACTGATTAATAATCTCACATATAAAACATAAATATGACATAAGAAAATAAAAATAAACTAACCTAACTTCGTGGTCGTCCTGCGGTCTCTCCATGGTATACCCTTCGACGGTGATGATCTCGTCGCCGTTCAGTACCATCTTCAGCAGGCTCCAGACGATGGACAAGCCCAGCTCATGGTCGTAAGAGACCGTCATGTCATCTGAGGACGAGGTTGAGTAGGTTATGGACCCAAATTCATCATCATTTAAAATTCAAAAATCATCAGACGACTGTATTGCTTAATAGTCCCAGTAGCTTGTCTCTCATTGGTGGAGTATGACAGATAGCCCACATGGGTGTCAAATTGTCCCATGATATTTATTTATTAATCTATTAATAAGACACTATTAATCGTCCCTAAACATGATGAATGCTGTCGTATGTCTGTTATTGGCGCATGAACAGAGGCCAGGAATTGTAATATTGTAAATTCAAATATTTTGTTTATGTAGTGTTGGCATGTCTAAATAAATTAAAATTAAAATAAAAAAATCTTAAGTCTTACTGGAAAAAAAAAAAACTGAATACTCACCCGTAGCGAACGTCATATGATTCTCTTTCGACAGCACCAGTCCCAAATTAGTGTCTCCCTTAAACACGACCCTCCAATTCAGCTGCCTCCTCCTCCCCCCTCCCCCTCCCCCCGTCCTCAGCTCCCCCACGAACCCCCGAAGAGCCCTCACGAAAGTCAGTATCTTCAAGTGCAGGTTGGCGCTCCACTCGCAGTCAACGGTTTCTAAGAATTGGAAGTCTAGAAGCGAAGTGTTCTTGGCGTCGTTGGGGGTGTGTTCTATCCTCGCTAGGCGGACGTGGAGGAAAGACTCCGAGATCTCGTCTGAGCGTTGGCATTGGACGTTTTCTAAAAAAAATTACACACACATCGTAAGTCCTCTGTTATGTATACAGAAATCGTGGGTTATGACCAAGGACCATAAAACCAATGAGAGGGATGAGGCCTAAGGTGTAACTCACTGGTTGAGTAACAGCCTATTCTCTCTAGCCTTGAAGAGCCCTGGATTGTACCCGTCCGGAAATGCAGACGATGGAAGCGAATGCCATTCCTTAGCAGTTCGCATTAGGAAGGATGAAGCAAACCGTCTCGTGCGGGCCAATGGAATGCCAACAACGTGTGGGAGAAGACGCTCCCCCCGCCTGGAAGTCCATTGGCAAAAAGGAAATGGTGTAATTACACTCAAACTCACCTTTATAAGGCACGACCTCCGCCGCCTTGAGGCCCGACACCACCGCCGCCGCGCGCGCCGCGCCCGTCTCCAAGGTCACGGCGTCTACCCTCGTCATCAGACACGTCTCATCGCTGACGATCAGGAACACGTTGATGTGCGAGAGCGCGACGTTGAGCGCCACGCGGCAGGGGGCGGGGGAGGGGGAGGGGGAGGGGGAGGGGGAGGGGGAGGGGGAGGGGGAGGGCGTGGGAGAGGGGGAGGGGGCGTAGGCGCGCGCGCAGGCCAGCAGCCGGGCCAGTGTGGCGGCCGCCGCGGCCGACCACTCGAAGCGGACACAGTCCATCATGGCCTCCACCTGGGAGTTGGAAGTTGTTACAAAAGCGAACTAATCTCTTAACTCTTTATTTGACAACTAGCTTATGCCCCGCGACTTTGCCCCCGTGAAATATTACAAGATGGGCTAGTTCTTAGTTCATGGGAATTTGGAACAATCCCTTCTCAGTGCACTTCTAGGATACTTAAGGTTCATGTTTGCCAAATTTCAAGTCTCTGGGTGCAGTGGTTTAGGTTGTGCGTTGTCTGTTAGTCAGTCACGGTACTGTTTTACAGGTATAGATGTATATCACGATGAACATAGACAGTACAATCAACCAAGAAAGACATTTACCACTTTTCAACCTTAATACTATACAAATAGAAACGAAAAGTACAAACAAAATGTGTGTGAACCTCCCAATCCACACTGGGCCCGCGTGGGAATAGCCCAAGCCCTTCCATTCTGAGAGGAGGAATGTGTCCAGTGGAACGTAAAAAAAGGCAGGTGATGATGTGATGATGATGATGTCCAACAGTGGACTAGAATAGGCTGATGACGATGATAGTGGCGTCACCTTGGAGTCCCTGGGGCCGTGGCTGCCCCACCTGACGAGCGCCACGGCGAGCAGCGCGGCGCCCCAGGCGTGCTGGCGGCGCGGCGGCGGCCCGGCCCGCGCGCGGCCCGCCCAGCCCGCGTCCAGCAGCAGCTCGGCGCTCCAGTGCCGCGCGCCCAGCAGCGCCCGCGCCAGCCCCGACAGGTACGGCTCCTCTGACAACCCAACCGTTCACTTGCTAACACTGTGACAAACTGTCAGCTAAGCAGCAGTGCTTGCACAGTGTTCCGGTGTCGAGAGTAAGACAGCCGGTGCAATTACCGGGCACAAGAGGCATTTAGTGTTAGCTGTCTAGGTTGGCAACGCGTCTGCATACCCTCCAGGGTTGCGGGTGTTTATGGACGGTGGTGATCACTTACCATCAGGTGACAAACTTGCTCGTTTGCTTTCCTCGTCGTATAAAAAAAAACTTTAAAAAAATTTAGCTATTGAAATAGTTCTTTTTGATATTAGTGCGGAAAGTATGTGTCATTTTACACGAGTCCCGAGGTGTCTAGGCCCGAGCCGTGAAGCGAGTTCTCATATTCACTAAGTTTCATCATCGTAACTTAGTGAATATGAAAACCTTGCCCCTCGTGTATTTACACGAGGGGCAAGGTTGATGATGATGTATTTACATCATAAAATTACCCTCTATGCCAAATTTCAGCTTTCTATGTCTACGGGTTTGGGCTGGGCGTAGATAAATGGGACCTGTACAATTTTCCCGAATAAAAAGTACTCGTAGCCTATGTTATCCCTCAATATTCAAACTATCTTCTTACCGAGTTTCATCTAGATTGGTGCCGCGGTTTTTCCGTGAAGAGGTAACAAACAGAGAGACAGAGAGACCGAGTTACTTTCGCATTTAATAACATTAGTTAGGAAGTTATTTAGTAATGGTTCCAGCAGCCGCTGTGCTCACCCCGGGTGTCCAGCAGCTGGTCCAGCTTGACCTTGAGCCCCTGGCAGCCGGCGTGCAGCGGCGCGGGCAGGCGCGCGCGCAGCCCCGCCTGCCGCAGCTCCGCGCAGCCCTGCACCACGCACGCGCTCAGCAGCCGCGCGACCAAGCCCACAGGTTGCGCTGCAAAGACAACAATACGTGCATTCTATTTTTAAATGCTTAGTAATACATGAAAACACTGAAAAAGACTGAAAAATATAGCCAACCCCGGGAATCGAACCCGGATGCTTGACATTCCATAATATAATCAATAAATATCATGGGACAAATTGACACCAATTGACCTAGTCCCAAACTAGGCAAAGCCTGTACTATGGGTAAGACAATGGATAAACATACTTGTATAGATAAATACATACTTATATACATATTTGTACGGGCTGCTAATGCTCATACACCATGTAGAACTGTTTGTTGCTTAACTGTAGAGTCAATTTGTAATAATAACTCACTGATAATCCCGAATAATTTCCTTTATTTATATAGTAGTTAAAAGCGATTTTACAATGATAAATGTTATGAGTACACGCGATATGAATGAGTGCTAAACGTGAACTGACGCGTAATAAGGTAATTTACACAATCAAAGTAAAATATGCTGAGAGCGCGATACGTCAATGTAGACCGTACAATATTAAACATCCAAGACCAGAGAACAAACATTCGTATTCATCATACAAACATCTGCCCCGACCGGGATTCGAAAACGGGACCTCAAGCTTCATAGTCAGGGTCGCTAACCACTAGGCCATCCGGTCGCCGTTATGTCGGGGTAGATGTTTGTTATGATGAATACGAATGTGTGTTCTCGGGTCTTGGATGTTTAATATGTATATAAGTATGTATTTATCTATATAAATATGTTTATCCGTTGTCTAGTACCCATAGTACAGGCTTTGCCTAGTTTGGGACGAGGTCAATTGGTGTCAATTGTGCCATGATATTTATTTATTTATGTGCCGTTGCTGTTACACCATAACTAGCAATACAAAAATATACAAAATAGCAGCCCGTCCCGGCTTCGCACGGGGTAGACAATTATAAAATGAAAAAAGTTGTTGTAGTGACATAACTTATATTTTTTATAAACTCACTGAAACATGAATACACAGAAAAAAACCAGAAAAATGCCAACCCCGGGAATCGAACCCGGATCCTCGACACTCCGGGTCGTGTGCTTTTCCCCTACACCACGATTGGACATAGAGGAAAGGCCGAATTTTTTCCATGTATTCAAATCTTAGCTTGTTTTTATCACTTTTTGCAGTGACTAGCGCCATCTATGCGATTACTTCGTAAACCGAAAACAACGCACCCTTTCGAAACTTATCAGTTTACCCAGGCTCAACAACGAGATGGCGCACTAAAGCAATCAATTCATGATCTCAGTAGGAGTATCTTTTTGTATTTTTTCTCCCAATTTTTTATTTTTACGGTTTTCCCGTGAATATCAATTATATTTTTTATAAACTCACTGAAACATGAATACACAGAAAAAAACCAGAAAAATGCCAACCCCGGGAATCGAACCCGGATCCTCGACACTCCGGGTCGTGTGCTTTTCCCCTACACCACGATTGGACATAGAGGAAAGGCCGAATTTTTTCCATGTATTCAAACAACACTAAGCAAACAACAAAACAACAAACAAAACAAGCTAAGATTTGAATACATGGAAAAAATTTGGCCTTTCCTCTATGTCCAATCGTGGTGTAGGGGAAAAGCACACAATCACACAAAAAAATGTAGCCTATGTCAAATTGGAAGAATGTAGCATTCTATTGGTGAAAGATTTTTTTAAATCGGCCCAGTACTTTTTGAGCCTATTCATTACAAACATACAAACATACAAAAATAGGTACAAATCTTTCCTCTTTATAATATTAGTGTAGATATACTCCAGTGTGATCATAACATTACGTTTTTTTTGTTTTTAATAGCAGAAGAGCAGAACACAGAACTGGTAATAAAAAAAGTAAAACCGCCTTCAAAAAAACCCTTAGAAAAAAACGTTAAATAATCCCCCAATGCCTAAAGAGGCTTTTTTCTAAGGGTTTTTTTGAAGGCGGTTTTACTTTTTTGTTAAAAGATATTTATTTAAATTTTATGATGATTTAACATTTTCAGAATTATCCACCAACTCCTAACCGTTAAGGGGTTGTACCTTCCATCATCAGCTCATCAACATGAGATGATGATTACCAGACGCAAATACTTGAATAGCCTTTGAAAATATATGAAACACATAATACGGGCCTATAAAATTTGAGGGTTGCCCTCGATTTCCCTTGGATCCCATCATCAGATCATGACTTGGTGACAATGGGACCACCTCAGGAGTATACCCTTTCGAATAAAGATTTAACATTCTCAGAATTATCCTCCAACTCCTAACCGTTAAGGAGTTATACCTTCCATCATCAGCTCATCAACATGACATGATGACTACCAGACGCAAATACTTGAATAGCCTTTGAAAATACATGAAACACATAATGCGTGCCTATAAAATTTGAGGGTTACCCTCGATTTCCCTTGGATCCCATCATCAGATCATGACTTGGTGACAATGGGACCACCTCAGGAGTATACCCTTTCGAATAAAGATTTAACATTCTCAGAATTATCCTCCAACTCCTAACCGTTAAGGAGTTATACCTTCCATCATCAGCTCATCAACATGACATGATGACTACCAGACGCAAATACTTGAATAGCTTTTGAAAATACATGAAACACATAATGCGTGCCTATAAAATTTGAGGGTTACCCTCGATTTCCCTTGGATCCCATCATCAGATCATGACTTGGTGACAATGGGACCACCTCAGGAGTATACCCTTTCGAATAAAAAAAAAATTCAAAATCGGTCTACAATTGACGGAGTAATCGATGTGTACATACATATAAAAAAAATCAAAATAACATACAGTGGAACGTAGAACCTCCTCCTTTTTTGAAGTCGGTTAAAAAGTAAAAAATCTCTAAAACCTTTTCTGAGCTAAGACTACGTCTGTCTGTCTGTCACCAGGCCTGTCAACTTGTCTTGTTCAACTGTCTAACTATCACGGTTCATGAGATATATACATCTCCTGCTCAATTAAAACGTGTGTAGTGATGCGAAAAAAATATGGAATGTTGGGGAGATGGACAAGTTGACAATCCAACTTGGGGAGAGTTGATTCGCTACGCTACAGCCTACTGATATAGGTTATCTAAGAATAGAAGGTTGCTCGGACAGGCACAGCGGCTTCCTAATGAACTTTTGTTTCAAGAGCCGTAGCCGGTTTAACTTCTATTGGTGTGGTTAGTGGGAGCGACAGAATGATAAGAAGGCCAATTTAATTGAACATGACATTTATTGTAGGATTCAATTATAAGCCAAGCCGGCACGCTTGGGACTAACTAAACCTTATCTAAACCGGTCGACGCGCACTGAATCTATAACGTGGTGAAAAGTCCACACGCGCGCTGGCCAGCGGTAAAGAAAAATTGTCTGTGCACTTACGGGACTCCTCGGTCTACCTCGGTGTTGGTGTGTCGTATCAGGCTACGGAAGCCGTAGCCGGCACGAGTATGTTCGGAGACCCTCAGGCCGTCAAACCCTACTGGCAACAGCAAGGTGAGGCCCGGGGGACAGTCAGACGTAGCCCCTGGTGGTGCAGACGCGGCACAGCGCGCAGGTGCGCGGGCGGGCGTGGAACCCTTGGCGTCGCAGAATTGCCACAGAGTCCGCCCGCCGGAACTCTGGTCCTACGGGAGAGGCTCGCGCTGTCTCGGCGAGACGCGGAGTCGATGATGGAGGGCTATCAAACCCTTGGCTTCAGCACGAATGCACTGGGCCGCCCACTGGCCCAGGCCTGCGGGAGATCGGACGCGGTGGCGCACGGCGCGCGGCGTCAAAAACTAGAAGGCTTTGAAGTCCTTGGCATCAGTGCGAGCACACTAAGCCGCCAGCTAGCTTAGGCCTACGGGGAAGGTGAGAACGGCAGCGCTCCTCGATGCACACACGTCACTCCGCGACACATATACGCACTCCTCACAAACCCTACTGACACTGCGTCTCAGAGGACGTCACAAAAATGTTCACAGCCTGCCAATGCATCGGGTCTGGTGCGACGCGCTTACGCGGACGCGTGGGTGGTTGGAATTACATCGCGGTACCGCGTTTGCGCTTATTTACGCGGCGTTTTACGTCAAATTACGCGCACGAGTGACATGCGCCCACCCAGGAAGGGGATCGCCGCCAGACTGTCAGTGTGACAGATCACGGCCAGGGAATTCAGGAACGCGTTTCGTTTGACGGGATGTTAAACTCTCGTCAGCCGCTTAGTAACTTCCAAATTTAACAAACTACCACGGCGCTACGCGCAGACGTGTTTTAATTGTATACGAGCACGCGGCGGGTGTCCCTGACAATTCGTGGTAAGACGAAGTTTCGAGCTTGTACAACGAGTCGCGGTTAGTGTGCGATGGAACGAAACGTAGGTTCCGTGAAACGGAACGCTCTGACAAGGTGTCAAAGTTTTTCTCTCAAAACAACTACCTACTGTTGTTATAATTAAATTTCTGACGTTTGTGTGACTGAAAGTTGCTGAAATATGCTTTGTCGTGTAAAACCGAGACTACAGGGCGATAGCGTGGCTTTGGGCGGTTAATTTGGTACCTGGTATGAGTCTGGGCACGTGTTATTCTAGTGGCAATGTCAGTTTGAAGTTCGACAATAACACATGGTGTTTCCGCTGAAAATACAGCGTCTGTGATTATTGCAGGCCTGAAATGTGCCTGCCACTCGTTAGATCAGGAGACCAGCTATCCGTGAGTACCCATGTCTTACACCAGAACATGTTATTCATTGAGATATTAACGTGTCAAAATTGGAGCTAAGAATTAGGTTAGGTTGTAGTGATTCTCACTACACGTGCCAATAATAAGTGTTCTGGTTTTGCTGTTCTAATAACTATTTTTTACACTTGTTTCTAAAATACGGTATTTTTTCCCCTATTAATTTTTTAATGATAGAGTGAGCTTTCTTTGTGTAATTTATCTGTGGTTACGTATTGTAAGAGCTAATGTAACTCGTTTTTAGAAAAAATGACTTTGTGCCAAGTTTCTTGCGGCGCATTCTTCTTGGCAATCATGGTCTTTCCGAAAGCGCTGGTAGACTCAAAAAAATGACGTGTAAAAGAGCATTCAACTGCCCATTTGCTGAATAAAATTTTGATTTTTTTTTTAAATTTTGAATATCAACGAGCAACATTTACAGACAAGAAGACAGACAGGGCGCTATGGCGCTTATTAGAGGAGCCCTATGTCCAGCAGGGGACTAGAATAGGATGATGATGATGAACACTTAAAAGTTGATTGACCCTAATATCATTGATTGACTCACAGCTATCGCCGCTCTGCGTGCGCATGCGCTTGGAGCGGTCGAGCCGCTCAGCGAGGGACGTGTACCAGCGGAACACGTCCGCGTGGTCGTACAGCAAATCCAGCGTGCTCAGGATTAGGTACAGGTTGAGGACGCCTTTCTCCAGCTGGAACAATAAAATAACCAATTTATTGAATCACGTGTTAAATGAAAACAAAAACGAGGGTAATTGTGAGCGGCCGCACGAGCGGAGCCGCGGCGCGCAGTTTACGTCTCGCCACCGGCGTGGCGTGTGCCCCCAGAAGAAGGACTACGGATTAGTCCGAAACATGTCGGGCTGTACTCGACTGACATACGTGAGTGATCCGTTTATTTCACTATAAAAACAATCACTTTGCTTTGGTGAACAAAGTAATTGTTTTTAGTTCAGGAATGATAACCATTCTGCTCGCTAATCCTGCCGCTATGCAACAGTACTTGCACTGTAATGTTGTGTTCCTGTATGGAGAGTAGAGTAAGACAGCCGGTGTAATTACGGGCACAAGAGGCATTTCATCTTAGCTCTCTAGGTTGGCAACGCATTTGCAAACCCCCCGAGGTTGCGGGTGACTATGGGCAATGGTGATCGCTTTCCATCAGGTAACCTTTCTTTGTCGTATTCTCAAAAAAATAGTAGTTTATGCAACTGCTACATAATGAGGGTCCTTAAAACACGAGTGTGTTTTTATGAAACGAGGCGAAGCTGAGTTTCATAATAGGATCACACGAGTGTTTTAAGGCCTGATTATGTGGAGTTGCATACATTACTTTATCTACACACATATTATAAGTACTCTAAGATGGGTTCAGAAGCCGAAGGCATATATCATACCCATACCTGTCACGAATTTGACTGTTTTTTATTCTCATCACAGATTAACATACCGAGCTGACGTTTCGTAAACTGTTTTTTTTTGTAAAAAAAAAAAATATCACATTATTATTTATACATGTCGGACTGAACTCGACTTATATACGTGAGTGATCCGTTTTATTTCACTATGATTGTAAATTACGTTGGTTTTCAAATTTGAAACATGGAATTCGATATCGAAAAGTCATTACGACT
This sequence comes from Clepsis dumicolana, assembly GCA_963691665.1. Lineage (NCBI taxonomy): Eukaryota > Metazoa > Arthropoda > Insecta > Lepidoptera > Tortricidae > Clepsis > Clepsis dumicolana. The sequence continues at coordinate 1,953,260 of OY829509.1, read as the reverse complement.
ATTACTTTACTGCTGGTGGTGGTGGGGCTGGCGGCGAAGGCCTCGTCGTGCTGCAATGCTGGTCATTTTCTACGGTTTCTGAACGCATTATAGAGGACTTATGATATGTGTGTAGATAAAAGTTCTTTTTGATATAAGTGCGGAAAGTATGTCAATTACCAGAATTACCGAGCCACGAGGCGAGGTTCGAGACTCGGAAAGAGTGAAAATGATACTTCCGCACGTGTACCAAACGTCGTTTTTTGATCGTGGTGTGCCCGCCGCCGCCGGGGCCAACTCCGTCGCCTTGCTCTACGTGCGCCTTGGAAAAGTAAAAAGCGAAAAATCCAACTTTCCGCACGATACCTACCCACAAAAAAATAACACTTTTTGAGCAACTGTATTAAATATTTTTTAACTTAGTTTACGGGCATAATCTACTCAGTGTGAGGGACACGCCACTGGCCTATTATTGGTAGAAATCAACACATAGGCGCATCAATCGACATTAGCGTTTCTGGCACGCGTGCTACCTCATTCGTACGATCACGACCATACGTTTACGTACGATACAAAATCGTGCCCAAACTGCGCACGGCCTGACCTTGGCGTCCAGCTTGAGCTTGTCCAGGTACAGCAGCTGCTGCTGCTGCGGCGTGGCGGCCGCCAGCTCCAGCCGCGCCAGCTGCATCGCCACGTACAGCTGCGCGCGCGCCGCCGCCGAGCCCAGCGCGTCCACGTGCACCGAAGCCGCGCTGAAGCGGGAGTTTATCTGGAAACATATTATACTTCTTCATATGCCAATCTCGGAGTAAGAGTGGGCACGCGACACACGGAATGTCGAGGATCCGGGTTCGATTCACGGGGTTGGCATTTTTCTGGTTTTTTTTCTATGTACATATTGTTAAAGGAATAAAAGCACTAATCACTATTAATTACAAATATAATTTCCAAATCAATATTGTACACCGCCATTTCTAAGAACGCCGGGCGCAAGAGAGGCCCGCAGGGGTATATATGTCAGACCACAGACTATGACAGTAGCGGGTAAAGGGAAGGTTCCATAAAATCCGTTAATAGTATTCATGTTTCAGTGAGTATTTTAAAAAGTTATAATCAGAGCTCAGACAGGTCATAGCAAAAATAGAAATGGAAATAGAACAATACTCAATAGAGTCGATATTTACCAGGGGCGGTTGATAAGTAATCTCCTTGGTCAGAAATATATGCAAAAATAATGCTGGCTGGGCGCTATTTCTCGAAACTATTAGTTTACTAGTATATTAGTTATTAGTGAAAAATTTACGAGTTCTAATATTTTATGTTTCTCAAAAATTATGATGAGACTGGTAACTAATACTGGTAGACTAATGAAAAATATTAGTCTGGCTTGGCTGAATGCACCTACAACCCATGACTTGTAACCTATTAAAAAACCGGCCAAGTGCGAGTCGGACTCGCGCACCGAGGGTTCTGTACAAAGTTTTTCCCGCTTTTCCCCAGTGTTTAAAGTTGTCCAGTGTTAGTAGAGCCCTGTTCCTAAGAACAATGTACGCAGTATGGGGTTATTTTATATTGGTCTGTGACAAAATTATACAGCCAGACATAAAAAAATAAGATTTTGAGATTTTGCCCCGCTGCCACTTAAGTTTCGCAATTCTTCGGGCTATCTCGGTAACCTTAGTTCTACTGCGGATATCATCATTTCTGATTCTATCCTAAATTCCGAGCATAGCCCTCTCCATCGCCCTGAGTAACTTTGAGCTTCCTTATGAGATGATGATGTTTGCACATTGGCGTTAAAAGCGAATTGTTGCTTTAATTTTGATAATATTATATTGTTTTAAAATGGATTTCAACTCGAAAAAAAAACCGAAAAAATGGGAAGTAGTCACAAATCGTACTAGTCAAAACTGGTACGTGGATTCAAATACTACGTACGTGTTTCTGTTCAAAGACTCGACGACTTCGAATTGTTATTAAACCTTCTTCACCGTCGGAAGCGTCGGAATCGGTCCACATTTGATAAATTTGTTTGGTAAAATGTGACACTAATAGTTTCGACTAATATTTGTTACAAGCCTTCCGAGACCAATAGCTTTATTAGTGCATTTTACTAATGTATTTTTTTCTTTTTATTCATGAAACAAAAACCCAATTGAGTGTAATAATATTAGCTAATATTTATTAGTTGGTAACGAATAGCTAATATTTTACTACTGTAGCTTCGAGAAACGTATACTAGTAAACTTGTAAAAAATATTAGTTCATATAGTATTATTATAGTCCAGATTTAGCCCCCTGTGACTATTTTCTGTTTAGACTTCTCAAGAAAGACATCTGGGGACGAAGGTTTATGACCGATGACGAAATGAAGGCTGCGGTTACTGACTTTTTTGACGACAAACCGAAAGATTTTTTTTTAATGGTTAAAATTCAATATTTGAAAATTTTAATAAGTGCATTTTACTAGCAGGGGACTATATAGAAAAATAAAAAAAAAATTGCCACGACAGTCTTTTGTTTCATTGTTAGGTAGATTACTTTTCAGCCGCCCCTCGTAATAAAAGAGGATATTATCGTGATTTAACATTTTTACTTTATAATGAAATGAAATGAAAACAGTGAATAATAATTAGCACGAATAATTAAATAATAAATAAAATAAAATCAAAACATTGGTTTGTTCCAAAGAATGCAATAGTTGATGATTGCATAAAATGTTCAATACAACCATCAGCTTTTAAAAAAAATGTTAACGGAAACACCTTCACAAATAATTATGGTGAATTTTGGGTTACTGTTATAAATGTAATTGAAAAATAGAATTAAATAATACTGTACGTAATGCGACTCTATTAATCTTGCTCTATTACCGTGTTGCAATTATTTTGCTATGACCTGTCCGAGCTCTGGTTATAATTGATACTCACGTCAACGTCAAAACAGTAAAAATAAAAAAATCGGGGGAAAGTACAAAGACACTCCAATTGAGACCATGCAAGCATATCGTTAGCTATTTGTTTGCACATCGTGAGGAAACCTGCACACTCCCGCGAAACAATGCAACGATGTGTGTGCAATTCCCAATCCGCACTAGGCCCGCGTGGGAACTATAGCCCAAGCCCTCTCATTCCGATATTAGGCCTGTGCCCAGCAGTGGGACGTAAAAAAGGCTGGTGATGATGATTATGATGATGATTAGTTTTTTACAAAAAAATACTCATTTTGTAGGTATATGCAGATTGCTTGAAACCTCGTCAAAAAGTCGTGGGCCGTAGATGTGGGTACGGGGGCATCCGTACGTCGTTAATCACATGATGTATTTTTACAACTTTTTAACCCCAGGTGATACATCATCATCATCATCAGCCTATTTACGTCCCACTGCTGGGCACAGGCCTCCTCTCAGAATGAGAGGGCTTGGGCTATAGTTCAAAAAAAAATCTATTCAAAATTTTATTCAACAAATAGGCAGTTGAATGCTCTTTTACACGTAATTTTTTTTCGAGTCTACCAGCGCTTTCGGAAAGACCATGATTGCCAAGAAGAATGCGCCGCAAGAAACTTGGCACAAAGTAATTTTTTCTAAAAACAAATTACATCAGATCTTACAATACGTAACCACAGATAAATTACACAAAGACAGCTCACTCTATCATTAAAAAAAAATAAAGTGAAAAAAAAATACCGTATTTTAGAAAAAAGTTCCCAAGCGAGCCCAGTGCAGATTGGGAACTTCACACACACCATCGAATTGCTTCGCAGGAGTGTGCAGGTTTCCTCACGATGTTTTCCTTCACCGAAAAGCACATGATAAATTACAAATGTAATTTCGCACATAAATTCCGAGAGGTGCGAGCCGGGTGATACGCGGTGAGGTTTTAGACTAACACGAACCCCCTCCCCCCCCCCCAAATCACGTGTATTAAATTCCGCATATTTTCTTTTAAAAAAAAAGGGGATAATCTAATTTAATTCAGAAAAATAAATACACGTGATATCTCAGTCTTTGGTGATTTAACTTCATAGATTTGCCCTGTTTTATTCTGATTTTGTTACAGATAATAATTTCTTAAAAAAAGGTACAAGTAATCTAATTTAATTCAGAAAAATAAACACGTGATATCTCACTACACCCCCCTTGTGATATTTAGTAATTTTTATTTTTCACTATGGTGTGTGTTAGAGCATCGGTGACTCACCTGAAAACTGCTGAGGGACAACTTGAAGTCTGTGTTTGTCACGTTGTCTACGCATGTCACGTTCGTTGTGTCTATTTTTAAACTAAATATCTGAAATTAATAAAAAAACAGTAAACATTAACAAATATTTTAACCATCTATAACCAGAAATGGATACACTAATGGCGAAGGAATAAATAGTACATTGTGTATTAAGGGCGGTAAGTAAGGAATTACCAACGCGGCTCGTGATAGTAGATGCCCGAAGTCGAAGAAACCCTCGGATTTTTTCTCCTGTCATAACGCTCATGAACTGTAATGGCGCGCACGGTGCAACCCTGTCAGCACTGCATGTTTCCTCGCAAGTGTGATAAAAAATATTGTATGTTTCACGGGTGGTAGATAAATTCCTAGCCTCGGCTCAGAAAGCTTTCGACTTTCGGGCTTCTACAAGAGCCTCGTTCGTAATTCGTTACTTACCGCCCTTAATACAGAATGTACTGGTAATGGTAATGTTTGGTATGACAGGGGACAGTCTCGGCAGCATGGGCACGGCGTCCGCGTCTCCGGCCGCGTACCGTCTCACCTGCGGCCGCTCGTACCGTCTGTGCTTCGCCCTTAATACACAATGTACTACTTGTTAAGTACCTTTGGTATGACAGGGGACAGTCTCGGCAGCATGGGCACGGCGTCCGCGTCTCCGGCCGCGTACCGTCTCACCTGCGGCCGCTTGTACCGTTTGTGTTTCTGAACGAACTCGTACAGCTCGTCTTGGAATGATATGCGCGTATTGCTCACGGCGCAGTGTATTTTCTGCGGGTAGAAAAGTTAACTTGGTTGATAAAAGGGCATTTTTAAATATTTTTTTTCTTAATATACAGCATCAACTTTTTATTGCCACTCGTTGCCATGGAGATGTCTTCTGGGTAACTCTTCTAAAATAAGATTTTCTATCGCACCACTCCCCCGTAAGCTAGGATTTGCATGCTTAGGAGATGAAGCATGAAGGAACTAGCATATAACTGTTGAAAATCCTAACGTTTGATGGAGTAGTGCCTTAGAAAATCTTATTTTAGACGAGTTACCCAGGGGACATTTCAATAAAAAGTTTACTGATTTTTTTTTTACATTTTTAATGCGAAAAGGAAGGTGTGCATGCACAAAAAAAACTACATATATCAGTAATTTTTAGAAAACTGATGGACGATTTTTTTTTTATAGCAGCTCGGCAAGGTGACTACATGGCGCCTGATGGTAAGCACACAATGCAGTCCTGATAACAATGATGACGGAAGTGGGACATAATATCCCCCTTCCGTCAGCACCGTCATGCAGGCTTGGTAAAGTGCCTTCTCACACTTCTCTTGAAAGACCCAATGTTGACGACGATGATGATGACGTAATCACGCAAGTCGTCAGATAATCATGATAAATGATTTGCCCTTAACTATTTCACACTTGCTCTCATTAGGCTATTAATTAACGCCGTCATCTAGTGTTGGTTAATTTAGTACTTACTTGATTTTTATTTCAAACTATCTGAATACTTTAGTACTTACAAGTACTTTATATCTAACTGTGAATGTGTTGCATAAATAGTAATGTGGCAAAGAGTTCAATTCAAGATTAAACCCTACTTAAACTTGGTACCAGATCCATTTTTAACATAAAACTACCCATTCCACTAAAACTATCCATTTTCTCACTACAAACTATAATTCAGGGCTGTCCAGAGCACGGGCCGCGAGCCGCACGCGACATCTACAGATAATACGAAATCATTTTTTTTTCATCAAAACATTCAAAGCTTTAGTTCCTACAGCCCTCCAATCAATGCAGTCATTTTAACGCCCTACCAAAAAAGAGGGAAGTTATAAGTTTGACCTGTGTATGGGTGTATCTGTCAGTGGCACCAAGGACGATAAAACCAAGAGGACTGCCAATGGCTATACATTGTCGCGTTCCTGTCAAATAATGAGCCTGCTGAAGCTAGTTTCACTATAGGGAGGTCTATGTCCAAGCCCTCTCATTCTGAGAGGAGGCCTGTGCCCAGCAGTGGGACGTAAAAAAGGCTAGTGATGATGTGATGATGAGGTCTATGTACCATTTATTTTAAATCCCAAACTAGTATTTTGTATGACACTTAGACCTCTGGCTAACACAATAGCGCCATCTATGAACTGAAAGAAAAAACGAATTTAGATGGCGCTATTGTGTTAGCCAGAGATCTAAATGTCATACCAAATGAATGGTACAGTGACTCCTCGGTAGTAAAACTAGCTCTGTGTAGTTCTGTTATATTTCATTCTGTTTAAATGTACTGTTTTATTTCTCTGTATGTGTCGAATGTATGTGAATAAATGTTTCTCTCTCTCTCTCTACAGCAGGCTTATTATTTCAAAGGAACGCGACATCGTATAGACACTGGCAGTCCTCTTGGTTTTATGGTCCTTGGTGGCACCATAGCTGCAGTGGCATCATGGATCGATTTCGATGGGGTATTTTTAATCGTAAGTTAATTTAAGTGAGATGGTTCTTAGCAAAGTTTTATTAATATTGGTTCAGCTATTTTTGACACATTGAACTTTGACATGACAATGTCGGGGGTTTTTCAGGTTATATTGGCCAGGGATTGTGTCTGGTGTGGACAGCCGTGAACTAGACGTTTCATATTTGGGTCAATAATATTTTTAGTGTTGCTCGTTACAATGGCGACGTCTCCTCAGCCACTCATTAATAGTATGATTTTCTAGGGTACAAATCCACTAAAAGTTAGGAGTTGTAACAGTTATAAGCCTATTCCTTCATGCCTTATCTTGTCAGCATGGTAGTAGTATGTATACATGACAATCATTTTTCTAACCAACTGTATCACTGTTGTCTAATGAGTGATGGGACAAAATAAAAACACACCAAAAAGTTGATTGACCCATTTATTAAACCTATGACTACTAACCTCCACATTCAACGGTCCGTCAGCCTTCACCGTCCCCTCGACGAGCATACTCAACCCAGCCTCCCCGAGGCACTTCCGTTCCTTCAGCACCCTGGCACGGGCCTCCACGAGGTTAGCGCAGAACACGAGCGCCCGCGCAGGGCCCCCGGCCGCGCCGTCCGCGTGGATCTGGGACGCTGAGCCCTCGAGCGTCAGTGTAGGACCGTGGATGGTCACCGTGGCGTTTGTTATGTGAATACCCATGAACTAGAGGAAGGGAATTATATGGCAAACTATAAGAATACTCTGGAATACGTTTGAAATTGAATGCAAATGTCACAATATATCATGAACTAAAATATTCAATAAATCACAATATATCAGATAAGAACAGAATACACGGATTAGTAAAATCTTGTTAAGCACGGAATGTCAAAGTACTGGCTTCGAATCCCGGGCTACGCGATATTTTACGGTTTCCTACGTATTCTTGTTTGAGTAAGTATCTGGAAATTTTATATTAATAAAATTCCTTTTTTTAATTGCATATACCTACACATACAGGTAGTTTAAACATCAAGTTTCATGTGTCAAAAATTAAAATAGTTCTCATTCCTATGCTGAATTAGTTAAAAGCAATAGCATGTTTACAATAAATATTAAATAGATTGCTAAAAGATTTTATTTTAATCAAATATTTTAACGAGGCTTTAGTGCACCAATTAAATGTGACTATTTCAGTCTCATTGCAAAAAGAAGAATAAGAAAGAAAAAAAAATACCAATTGAACATACAACTTTTTAAAATTTACCACTAAGCTTAACAATAAGAAAAATTGTTCATTCACCTGAGCAAACATAATTAAGCTAGGTGGCAGTTTTTTATCCCTAAAATCCAACAGTTTCCGTTCCACATTCTTCAAACTCCTATCCAGGTCTTCGAAATTGAGCTCCTCCGCTTCCCCCCGGGAGTTAGTGGAGTTCTGTTTGGACAGGAGGGGCTTCAGGATGGTCTCGACGGCGCTCCGATGCTCCTCAACATTGTTGGAAATGTTGAAGCCTTTAACGAGTACCGAGACCAGTTTGTTGGTTTCCGAGTTAAAGAAACTGCTGCTGAATGAGATTTCATCAATTTGCTGGAAGATTGGAACATGATTTAGAGTCAACCCACAAAAACTCTGCAATGAATTGACAACAGTAGAAATCTAAAGTTTGTTTATGGCAACACTGATTTATAGTCAAACAACATGTTTTGAACTTTTGATTAGATTAAACAGGTCATCATTCATCCACCATTAAAATACCTCTCATATTTCGTTTTCTATTCTAGAATTTTTTTACCATACAACGGCAAAACCTACCAAACACTGGCAAAATTGTCCTCCAATGGACAAAGCCATATTTTTTTTAAAAGCAATAACAACTTTTGATTACTACTATCATTATTAATTATAATTAAATAAACGTCTTAGTGACATGAAAAGAGCATTACCACAGCTTGATTACAGTTTTAAATGATTTGCGGTTAACTGCATTAGACATAATGAAAACGGGATGTTGACATTGATATTGGGTTATAAGGTAATTGCGGTCAATATCCCGTTTTCATTATGTCTAACACAGCATGATTTTTCTGGGTTGCCAATTAATATCTTATGCAGAGTTATCATGGGGCGGTTACGTGATTACACTGACTGATACTGGTCGTTTATAAACCTTTTCGACAAGATTAAATAGGTAGCATTTTGTTTATCTTTCACAATGTTATATTTTGCAAGATTGTAGTCATGTTAGGTAGTTACCTTTTTTTTTAATATGGAATATAGTATGAGAAAGATTTTTTCTGTGTACCTAGTTAAATGGTAGATATACCGACTCCTTTAGTGCAAAGATACAACAGAAAAGTTGAACACTATACTTTCAAACTCAAAAAATTTGGCAATATTTACTATTGATTTAGTTATAAAGGTATAAAACCAAAGTGATGTTTTTTGATGACACTACTGCCTTAAGATTTATAATATCACATTAGTAAATAAGTAACTTACAATTGAGTAGCCATCTCTTGATAAATTAACATCTCTTAGTATTAACTTTGGCACAGCAATGCGACCGATTTTCAGCTTGATATGGTACTTTCTCTTGAACAACCATGCCAGGAGAGTCGGCAGAAGCCTAAAAATATGCAAAACAGAAATAAACACTCGGCAAAACAACAACAATAACATAGTGATGTTATTTCACGAACATACCAAGAAACACACGAGTATAAGCCGACAATAACAAAGCACAATATCACTAGGATATGCATTTTTCTATTAAAATATAGCTCATTCAATCGAGACTTAACAATATGTCCATTTTAAATAACTTTACGGGTCGTAACCATAACCTCCAGCGAAATCCAACAACCCAACAAGTGTCAAGTGTCAGTCACAATCACAAATGTCAATGTCAAAGTCATTCGTTCAGAAATCAATCAAATTTATTCATGACTTATTGCGCAAAGAGGTGCCATACGTAAATATTTATTTTTTATAAATAAAATGTAACGTATATAAAATGTTTATTTGTATTGTTATAATGTAAAAACAAATATGTTTACATAATAAAAGCAATTTACAATGACATTAAATCTAAGCTTAAACTAAATAAACTACAACTTAAAACTAAATTAAATCTAAATAAGGCCCCCGTGGCATAGTGCCCAAAAGGCTGGCAGCGTTACCTCGCTGAATAGCGATGCTGATTCTTTGAGAGAGAAAACTGCCAGCCCTTTGGTCACAAGCGCAACTAAGCGCAGCTAATGTAAAATAACATTGCATTGCATCATGATGATGATGATGATTATAATGTAAAATAAAATTGAATTCCTAGGGCTGAAACATAATGAACGTCCCTGATCGTTACGTAGGCAGTAAATTTGTTGCAAAAGGCGAATCAAGAATTTCAACACAAACTAAAAAAGCTGCTGAGTGTTTTAATATTAATTAATTGATTGACATCCATGATACTAATTGAAACGCGTAAACATTATATACTAGAATGTATATAGCTAACAGGCAGGAAGTATGCTAATGATGAACAGGAACTAAAAGAATAATTTAAATTCAAATTATTTATTAAAGGATTATCAAATCTAGTTCTAACATCCCCTCAAAATGTAGATCTGCTACTAGAACCTCATCAAGATTGTCCTTAAATTACTAATGTTACTATTAACTGGCACCTAAACTTTGTATGTGAACTAACATTTCATTAAATAAAATAAATAAATACACCAATTGATCTAGTCCCAAACTAGGCAAAGCCTGTACTATGGGTACTAGACAACGGATAAACATACTTATAAACATCTGCCCCAACCAGGATTCGAACCCGGGGCCTCAAGCTTCATAGTCAGAACATTACACATACACATTTACATACACATTACATGTATCAGTTACATTTGTCGTTCTTATAAATCATATGTGAAAAATGCGTAGAGAGAACGCTTTGTCATGAACGTATCGTCTGTCAGAACTGCGAGTTTTCGTCCTAAGACTTCTTTTGAGAAAGTAAAAGATAAATGCAAAAATCTTTTAAATCTTTAGGTGCAATAAAACGTTTCTCTACTAAGCATTACAATTTATTCAACATCTAATAATAACTATTTCTATTTACAACAAGCTTAAGGCCACGTTCGTTTAGCAGAGTAGCCCTCGTATTTCTTCCTGCTCTTCAGGCCGGACACAATGGTGGAACTTTTGGGGAAAGCTGATACTCCATTGAACATGGTGTCTTTATCTGTAACGTAAGGAATAAATTAAACAGTAACCTAGTTTTTCATGATTTTACACCAAAATTGGTTGTATGCTGGTATGAAATAGATTTCAATGTATATGTAGGTGGTAATGTCATGATTTTTTTTCTTATCAAGTAAACTTTTAGTGTATGAAAAGCAATAAAAACCAAGTTGAAAATTGATAAGAAATCAGACTAGCTAAGTCAACAAAGGTATCTTATTTTTTCATTGGTTATAAAAAGTTACAATCTAGTACTTTTATTTTATAAATAAAATATCAAATTCTCACCAGGATGAAATCTGACATAATCTTCTTGAACATGTAGATTCTTTGGTAAATCCATCTTTTTCAGTGCATCAAATGGTGTTGATGTGTCAACAGGTGTCTTATAAAATTCTTTTAGGTCTCCTGTAATAAGAATCTTACTATAATTATCATGTCACAAAAAAAGTAAAAAAACAGTACTGTGATTTAATTATTATTGATTGAATGTATCTCTCTCTTGGTTTGACTTCATGGTAACAATACCTGCAATATTGGTTTACATTTATTTTACAGCCCTAGGTCTACAATGAACATATGACTTACCAACACACTCAATAGTATGTAGTAGCGAATTAGGAACACTGTGCCCGGTTTCTTGAAAGCAAGCATTGAGGACTGAAAACTTGACTTTCAAGGACATGAATTCTGAATCGGTACTCAAGCCATATTCTGTACAAATTTCTAGAACCGTCTGTTCAATGTCTGATGGAGGGTCCCAAGGCTTGTTTGGACGTAGAAACCTGCAATTTCGGTATGAATTAAAAAAAGATGTACTGGAAAGTTACAGGTAACCAAATAATAACAATTTTGAAAAAATTAAGCTATATTTGGATTCTTCGGAACCAAAAAGCAATTCAACATAGGAATTCATTTTCAAAGCTCTCATATTAAAACTTGCTCTAGACAGACATTACTAGTGTGGGACTAGTTTAACGTAGCTTCGTTATTCTACTAATTACAGAACCTTTTTCACAGTAAACAGTACTAAAATACTAACCCTCGAGCTGCTAAAGACTCTGCAGCTGACTGGAGCTTTTTGTCTATTTTGGGTGTCTTAACTTGTTTATATCTGACTGCCATAACCTGCAAACAAAGTTAAAACGTTTTAATATATTGACTTTCTAGTAGGTCGTGTGCAATCTTAAATAAATAAGTCAAAATTAACCTGTAAACTGGAACGTGATATTGGTAACAACACATTACGGAGCATTTTGAGGTATCAGGATAAATTTATCCGGATGGTGCAAGTAAGTTAATAGGTATTAGTACGGGAATTAATATAAATAAGGATATATTTTATTCTGTTTCAAATAAGCTAGCAATAATAACAGAAGACTTTCCTTCGCAAAATCAAAATGTTTGACATTTCGCTTTTTTAATTGGATTAGTTTTCGAATTTGGTTATAGAATGGCTAATACATACAGGCTGTGTTATAAAGTATACTCAAGCCATTTAAAAAAATAATTTATTATTGTTTTTAGATTTCATAACTTGTATAAGTATTTCTTTGGCTCTATTATTATTATTTTTACATAAATCTATTTTATTTATTTGTAATTTTTATAGCAGTTTTCCAGTTTCGAAAAAAAAGCTTTCATTATAATTTCAATACTTCGTAAAACGAAGCGCGTTTCATTTCTGAACGAAAATAGTTCCACATATGACCGTATTGAGCAGCACCGTCGGCTTGGGTTGTTGTTTCCTATCCGCCATTTTCCAGTCGCCATTGAAAGGTGAAAACTTCGCTAAATGTCGGTGATGATTTTAAGATTTTGAGTGGTTTCTTTAAGATTGGACCTGTTTTTAGTGTTGTGATATGAAAATGAAGTGCCCCGGACTACCATGACGCATCAAAATCACCAAACAAACGGTGCAAGTCTCGAGGATTGCCACACAAACTTCTTCGCCTTGGTAAGTCACTTTTACATTGACGAAAGATCTCGTACATACTTTTCTTTCGAAATCATAATGATTTCTGTGACAATTGCATTTCTTGGTCAACCGTGTAGGGGTTTCTGTGTATGTTTATATATCCTAAATAATGGGTGCACGATGCTAAAGTATGCTGATTATCGTTAGTGTGATGCTGGTATACAAAAATCACCCTAGTGATATACTGGCTGTGAATCGATCTTGTGCCTTAAAACTATCGTGTAGAACAATTTATGTTGAAGCGATTATTGACGCTCAGCCGTTAGTCATCCTGGCATCGCTCTCGCCACGGACCAGAATCATGTTGCGTCGCTAACCCACAAAATGTCAACGCAATCGGCGAGCGAGGCCACCAGAAGCCGCCGGCCCATAGAGGTCATTTTGAATTCACCTGGCCGGAAAGCGGACCGTAACGCGTTCGCGGGACTAGTTTCGCCAGGTCGAAGAAATATCTCTCTTATTACGCTGTGTAAATCTTACCGCTTAAAACAGCGTTATAAATAGAGAAAGACGGCGTCGAATTGTTTATGTATGCGCGTAGTCGCACAAAAGAAGCAGTCCCATTCATTATCGGTGTAGTGTGGAGGCGCTTTGCGTAATGCTCATAGCTGGCGCGAATTTTATCAGATTGTATTCGGGTGAGGATTAGTGACGGGAGGGTGAGCGCGGGGCGGGCGCGGGGGGCGGCCGGCCTCGCAGCCACGGCAGGCAAGGCGCCACCGCCGTATCCACCTGACGCCGTTGCGTTGCTACATCTCCGCGCCGCGCGCACTGCGCTGCCCGCAGCCCGCACCCGTCTCCCTCGCTCCTATCTCGCCGCGATACAAATTACCGATTTCTTGCCCTGCCTGCTTATGGTCTAATTATTTATGCGTCGTTTGCCGTGGTGGAATTTTGTCATCCTATCCTCGCCGACTGCGGATTGTGACGCATCGAGTGCTACTAGGTTGACGCGGGTTCATTACACCTCTTCTTCTGCCTACTTTTGTATTGTAATGTGGCCGTTGATGTAATAGCTTCACATGCTCGTATTACCTACTGGTTGCATTTTATTATGATGACACTCTAGTTTCTAGTACACTCGACATTAAATTGGTCGTTAAAATCCTAACATGATCATCACGTCCCATAATATAACATTCCATTAGCCGTGAGATACCGGGAAGGGTTTCGTGCAGTAGCGCGTACGCAGTACCTACGGGAGACTTGACCGCGACAGCACTTAGGGTTGCCATTGCCAACTGGTTTTTTTTTTATATAAATCTATAAAATCACGAAAAAATAAGATAATTATTTCTAGTTCATTTATCATTGTGTACCTAGACTGAAACTTTATAAAACATCATACCTACCTACTTTTGGTACAAAGACCAAGACCGCGATAAGACCGCCTATTGTCTATCATACCTGTTTTTCTGTTATCCTTCTACTGTTTTGTGGTTTTCAATAAAGAATATTTGTATTGTATATTCATAGTTTCTAACGAATTATCCTTATTGAGAACGATCAGCAAACCCAATTAGAAAATTAATTGAGTTTAAAATTCAACAAAACAAAACTTGCCCTGCATCTTTGCCAACCGTCATGCCTTGTGGCAGCCCTGCGCGACACCGCAGATGCGGTGCGCACGCTGCGCGGGCGTCTTGCGCTCATTCAGCCGTTTATGAATGGTCGTAATCGTTGTAACTTTCCCATAAGAGGCCCTCCGCCCAGGCCCACTGCGTAGGTACCTACCTATCGTCTATTAAATATTAATTGCTTATTTTTTGTGCGTGGTTGCAGCTTTTCAACTGTTTTACCTGCTTGCGATAACCTTCGATCCACCAAACTGTCTGTTTTGTACTGAACAGGCCCCTGTTTCACCAACTTTACAATTGACAGTTTTCAATGACAATTCGCGTGTCAAGTGCTGACTTGAATAGCTTTTGTTTTAGCGCGCTTCATATTGGCAAAGAAATGTAGATACCTAGTTCGAATTGTCATAAAAAAACTGACGATTGTAAAGATGGTGAATTGGGGGCCGGACGTACTATTGCAACTTTACCTACCCTAAAGTCACAAATCTCAGAATTGTTGGTGCGTTCCTCATTTTCGTTGAAAAACTTTCGAGTTCTGCTTTTTTTTCAACGCTTGACGTTTGACTGGCCTGAGCTTCAAGTAACGCCACCTACAATCTCTCCTACACCTACAGTCTTATCCTTATAAACCATTCGTGTTGCTGCCAAAACGCACGAGGTCCATTAATAGTAGTTTATGCAACTGCTACATAATGAGGGTCCTTAAAACACGAGTGTGTTTTTATGAAACGAGGCGAAGCTGAGTTTCATAATAGGATCACACGAGTGTTTTAAGGCCTAAGTATGTGGAGTTGCATACATTACTTTATCTACACACATATTATAAGTACTCTAAGATGGGTTCAGAAGCCGAAGGCATATATCATACCCATACCTGTCACGAATTTCACTGTTTTTTTTTTTAATCATAGACAAACATGCCGAGCTGACGTTTCGTAAACTGTTTTTTTTTATTAAAAAAAAAATGTCGTATTATTATTTATACATGTCGGACTGAACTCGACTTATATACGTGAGTGATCCGTTTTATTTCACTATGATTGTAAATTACGTTGGTTTTCAAATTTGAAACATCGAATTCGATATCGAAAAGTCATTACGACTATTACTTTACTGGAGGTGGTGGTGGTGGTGCTGGGGCTGGCGCTGTCGGCGAGAAGGCCACGTCGTGCTGCAATGCTGGTCATTTTCTACGGTTTCTGAACGCATTATAGAGGACTTATGATATGTGTGTAGATAATTTTTTTAAAGGAACGACAAGACTGCATAACATTATTGACTGTCGAAATTCACTGTTAAGTTATTCATGCTAAGCCTGGCGAGGTAGGAGCCTCCCCTCATCCTCTACCCCTTTATTCGGAGCACGACTGAATACGCTCGTTTAACGGCTGTTTCTACAAGTACTCATATCTCGAGTCGTAAGTCCTGACGGTATTGTCAAGGGCGACACTGGATCTCGAGAGGTTTATTACGTATAGCCAGCGGAAAGCTTCAATTCTCTGCTCTGATTAACAAAATGATGGCGGTTCCTTTCCCTAGGCGAACAGCGGAAGGCTTGTCGAACCAAACCGTTTTATTGGCGTAAATATGTACTCATAAAGCAGACAGACGGGAGGCGCCTTTGGCTTATCTATGCACTACAATTTTTCTGCCACTTTTTGAGGGGGACGAGGAACACACACTTACCTACAGCACACGTATGTGCTCATGTCAAAATTTATTACGTTCCTACAAACACACACTAAAACAAAACTGTCACACAAATGCCAAAAACACGCACACAATCAACAGACCCTGATCATTTTGAACAGATTTAATGTTAGAGTTTTGGCAGAGGGGAAATCGCGCGTTAACATCTCCATTCCTTTCCTGCTCTAAGTATGTACTGGATGGTTTTATATGACAAATACTAGAGTAGGTACAATAATGTTCATATAAAATACCGTCGTAGTCAGAAACTAAAAAGGTTAAGAAATGAATCAACTACAATCAGCGGCGGCGAGGCAGTCGAGAGGTGAGGTATTTGCCTAGCAAGCAGTGGGACAAAATTTACTATTTGTGAGATCCTGTAATAGGCTCTGTGTTGCTATTTTCACTACTTATATTGTGTTATAAGCTGTTGGTTCTCCTTAAATAAATAAATAAATAAAATTGTAGACTAACTAAAAACAATAAATATTAAATCAAACAAATCACAACAGTGGGCCAATCGGTTTTGATGATGACAATATACGCAGATCTAAACGGTGCTAATGATTGTGATAATCTGATTAATGACAAAAACAATTAATTTTGTCGGAGTTTCATTATATGCCGCGTTGATTGGAAAGGGGGTCTCGGTAGGTTTGCTAGGTCGTACCGTACTGGTAGTTTAGTTGAAATGCTGCATCCACAGCTACAGAAGACGATCTTCCAATGTTGGCCAACGGTCATAATAAAATTATGCTAAGGATGAACTACTTTCGAGTGTAACTGCAGAGTCTCGTATGCGTAATTGCGTATAAAATATTATAAGTTAGATGTTCGCTTGTCTGCCGCCTCACGTCCCCTATTCTTTTGTGAACTCCTATTTTTTTGTGATATGCTGGCACTTGATATGCTAACTTCACAGAGACCCCTTGTAACCCAAAAAATAGAAGATCAGCAACAGTAATCAATGTTGTGAGGTGGTTCTTATTGATAGCCTTATCAGCTATCAGGCTGTCACCGGCAAGTGTCCAACTGGTTATCTACTATCACATCTTGAATAGTAATTGCCGCTTTCGCTCCTCATTATTATCAGTGAAAAGGTTACGCTGTATCCTAAGTCCTTAATCAATCAATAACAACATTGCGGCGAGGAAAAATTCAATCAATAAAAGTGTCTTAACATTCCTTCTAGGCTTCTACCGGACAATATAAATAAACTTTAAACTGTTAGTTTCTCAGTCTCTCTGATTATAAATACGTACCTTTTAATTAGTTCTGATCTGAAGAATAGGTCGCACTCGGCAACAAATCAGTCACTGAGGGCGATCGCGAGCCAAAAATCGTCTAGAATCGCTAATGTCGAGTGAAGTCTTTCAATTTCCACCAATCATAGGCCAGTAGCTTGTCTCTCATTGGTGGAGAATCACATAACCCTCACTCGACACTGGCGATCCTAGCGGATTTTTGACTTGCGATTGCCCTCATTATGCTATCGTAAAATTTAAAATAACCAGCCCAAAACATTACTCCAAATTTGCCACAGATAAAGTCATATTAAATGTAACATTGACAAGATGCGACGTCCGATTGGCCGCTGCCGCTTACGTCAGCTGTTATCAGTTATCACAGTGATAAGGCCTGTGGTGCTGTTAACGTTATCACTGTCTCGTGTGGTGTTCACGGTACAGCCGTGAGAACGAGCCAATGTATAGTCGCGGAATGACAAGGTTCATCTCTTTTCGACCTTAGCTCGTTGACATAGAGTCGAATAAGCATAAGGAATTATGTTTCCGTATTTGGCTTGCAAGAAGAATGTAGCGTTTCTTCTTGATACAGTTTATACACATGCCATTATTCATAAACGTCACTCAAGCCTCCATTACTTAAAATAGGTTTTGTCTTCTTCTTACTAACAGAAATGTCAATGTGACAAAAAGGACAAACAAACTTTAACGGCATTTTAGTTTAAATAGATTTATGAATAATAGGGGTAGTCTGCAATAAGACTTTAAGGTTAAAGATGGCGATGGTCACAGACCCATAAAAATGGAGACTGTAAAATAAAATATCACAATAATTGAAGCATGGAAATATCAGTAATTATTTCATGTGGTAGTAAAATGTTTGTATAGGAAAATGAAGTATCATATTGGAAGTTTAGATGACGTAATGCTGATTTGATGTGTCTTGAGAGACACTGGATGTTATCAATACGTAACATAACAAATTAAATATACATGAGCATGAGAGCATTGTTATTAGCTTATTAGTTAGTCACGTTTTAAAACTACGAAGTTACTCGTTATATTCTTAAAAGAATCAGAAGTTAAGAAAAGTATGTGACTCTTGAATGATTTCTATTTCTGTATTGTTAAAGGTCAAGTACCTACCTACTTGTTCGCGAATCGCTGTTAAAAATAACTGCCAATGAACTCTAATCTTATTTTGCATAATATGTTAATCGTGCTGTTTCCTCAACTGAGCTTTTATTAGGAAACGGTTCAATAATTAATAAATTAAGTATGTCAAATTTCCACAGCCAAATGTTTTTTTATTTAAATTTGTCGGGTTGTCCCTTTTAAGGATGCCGTTAATCGAAACAGGCGTATCTGCCACCTATGCAATGACAATGTACATAAAATCCCCTGGGATAAAAGCGACTATGGGGTTATTGGCGTTATTGCGTTCATTTGAGTTATTTTTTAAACAACGTGAATGACAACAGCTCCGGCCGTCTTAGCCGCAACCGCAGCACAAGATGCAACCGAGCTGATGTTATCCAGGTGGCCTTACAGAAAATATACGGGTTACCTGTATGTACGCCTTTTCCAGCGGCGATCGAACGTCAATCGTAGCGTTCGCCGCGGCACCGATCAATTCCAAAGCTATACATTTGCTGGGAAATGCTCGTTGCGTTGCGTAACACCCAATATGTGCGAATGCGGAAGAACGCCGTAATAAAGTCACATCGTATGGTAACGGTTCTGCTCCTCAGACAAATCGAAGCGTTAAGGAAAATCTTAAGACTTCTATGCTACAGATCGCCCCGCCCGTTAATCATTTGATGTTTTTAGCGATCAAGAATTCCAGAAGTAGGTAGCCGACGAATTGCTTGTTGCGTGTGGTAAACAAGCAAGTCTATCATTTTTCTCCTAGGGTTACCATTGTCAATAATCAGAAACTTCATAGCTGTGCAATGTGTCAGGATTGACTTCATAGCGGTGGGGCACTATAGAAAGTTTGAGAGGCACTTTTTTTTTATACGACAAGGAAGGCAAACGAGCAAGTGGGTCACCTGATGGTAAGTGATCACCACTGCCCATAGACATCCGCAACCTCGGGGGGTTTGTAGAAGCGTTGCCAACCTAGAGAGCTAAAATGAAATGCCCCTTGTGCCCGTTATTACACCGGCTGTCTTACTCTCCACACCGGAACACAACAGTGCAAGTACTGCTGCTTAGCGGCAGGATTAGTCAGTAAGATGGTGGTAGCGATCCGGACGGACCTCGCAGAAGGGGTCCTACCACCCGCAAACACCACCACTTACTCACCCACACTTTAAGATGTAAGAAATACCTAAGACATAGCGAAAACGGGATATTGACCGCGATTACCTTATAGGTTTGATGAGCTCCCGATATTTCGATGCAGTTGCATGCATCATGATCACGGGCAATCTGACGGAACGAGGGTAGACACTAATGTTGCGCAGACCGGGCTCTGTCTACCCGCATTTTTGCGCGCCGACTGCGCGCACTGCCACTACTATCGGTCGCGTTCTCACTTGTTACTCGATTTAAGCACACAACACTTACGGTGTCACTACGCGTACCCGAAACTGATTCTGGACAAGTCTTGCATAACGAAATCACCGGATTCCAGACATTTGACAACTTAAACCCATCCTCACGGTTAAATTTTTTATGTTTCTTAATCTCAACCGCTTCTCTCACCAGTCTTGGTATATAATGGCGTTCTGTCGAAATAATCTTAGGGCTGTGCAACTCAATCCAGTGATTAGTCCCCGACTCAATGACTCGTTTAATGCGGGTAGACAGAGCCCGGTCTGCGCAACATTAGTGTCTACCCTCGTTCGTCAGTTTGCCCGTGATCATGATACATGCAACTGCATCGAAATATCGGGAGTTCATCAAACGTATAAGGTAATCGCGGTCAACATCCCGTTTTCGTTATGTCTAATGCAATTAACAGCGAATCATTTAAAACTGTTAAGAAATACCTAAGTCAAAGCCTCGAGAGATTTCGCGCTTGGCCAATTTATAGAAATTGTATCGTCTAAACATTCGCATTGTTATCTTTTTAAAGTAAAGAAGCGAAAGGGTTTGACCTAATTTAGTTGGTCGTGTAAATAAAAAGAACGAGAAAGCTGCTTTGAAATCTCCGCACAATTATGTTATTCTTATCTGCCGTCACAATATTTCAATGATAACAATGTCCCTTCAAATAATACGCTTACAAGAGCCTTGAAATGAATGCACCGACCAACTCTACCACTTCTGCATTTTTCCTCGTCATATATTACACACCCCCCCCCCCCCCCGGGTCAAGGTTGTTTAGTTCTTGAGGAAAACGAACTGTTGCGCAACTTTGTTTTAATGAGGTCGACGCCTTTTTCTCTCACATAAATATGTCTTATCATGACTTCCTGTTTCATCTCCTTAGATGATGTGTCATATTAAAGGTATGATTTATCGATCTTTGTTTTCTTTATTCTTCTAAAAACGTATGGTTTTACCGTCTATTTTGATGAGCATTCTTCTTGAAAGATTGTCTTGCCAAAGCGCGCAGAAACGAACCAAATTCTTCTGAAATTTCAAAATAAAATAACCTACCTAATTACCTATACAGTTTTCTTGGCATGTGATTTCCAAATTCTTGTGTTTTCTCTTGGGCCGTGTTGGTCATCTAATATTGTTTCGAGTCCCATCGCTACCCATTACGACGCAATTAAGGTCTTCCGCTGTAGCGCGGCGTCGCGCCGGCCGCGGCCGCGGTCACAATATGTAGGTCAAGAATCAAGATACGAGACGAGTTCGCTCGACTCGACACAGATTCGATTGGATGCGATTGTGGCACCTCTAACAGTACGTTTAAGGATGTCGCGTTGCTAAAAAACTGAGTGTGCACCGGAAGAAAGGAAGTTATAGCGTCATTCTTTGGAACTTGCTAACTATGTAAACAAACCGCCATACTGAAATTGTCTCTGAATGATGAATTTCCTATGGCGGTTTGTTTACATAGTAAGTTGCATAGAATGACACTTTAGTCGAATTGTTATTGAAATTTCCTGACAGCGTATCCTGACAGCGGAATTAATGTTATACAGTTCTATTTAGTATGTACCTAACCAGAAACTGCAGCTTCAGAATTGTTAATGAAATTTAGTTTACTATCCAATGAATTAATTCTCGATCCACCGTGGAATCTTTTCGAAGTGAAGATTAATGGCATTGCTTGACAAGGAGAATCATTATGTTTACTGTAAACGTTTAATGAATCAGATATCAACTTATTCCGCTGTAGGTACATGTCAAAATCGATAAATATTTGGCCGTTCACGATAATAACTGCGAGTGATATAAGTCTTGAATATAAAGTCAAACAGCGAACTCGCATCAAACCGAAACATTTCAAGAGCAATCTTAATAAAGCGAAAGAAAAATGCGCGACCTACATTTGTACCGTAAACAACTACAGCAAGGAGAGAAGTTTTCCTCTCGGAGTTAGGTCAAATTGATGCTGTGGACGCGAGCTGAATACCTACGGTACTAACTCTTGCTGTTCGGTAACTAAAGCCATGCCGTCGCGTTGACGACTCTAATGTTTTAGTTTCACTAACTTTTAAGCAAATGTATATCGCGGTTCAAGGGTCTTTTTTTTAATCGAAGAGGGAGGTAAACGTGTAAGTGTGTGACCTGATTGTAAGCGATCGCCGCCACCCATGAGAACCAGTAACCCCAAGATAGTCTCTAGTCCGTTGCCGGCCTTCAATGGAATACACTTTTCTTGGAGGCCCCAATGTCATAGTTAATTGGTCAATTAAAATATGAATGGAAATTAGAGTAGCCCAAAACCGGAGAGCATGTATGAAGAATGTTATGAGATTCAGGAAAGCCAAGATTGTATTTCAGGATCGTAGCAAGTGGAAGTCCGTGGTCACTGCCTAACCTTCCGGGAAACAGGCGTGACTGTATGTATGTATGTATTGAAATTAGAATTTTATTTACATGGTAGGACAGTAAGTATTTGTTTGGAAAGCCTGCCCAGTATTCTGTGAGGACAGATTGCGGAATTTCTATGCAACTAATTTATTACACTGATATCACTTGTGCGATTGACAATGTCAAATGTTATCGCACGATCTGTTTGCAAGGTCAAGCATTAATAAAAAGGAATAATAATTTATCGTCTGCTCAGAATGCCCTAATCAAGAGCGAAACATTGTTAATGATGTCTAGAAGTGTTTTGCCGAAAGAAAACGTGCAAAGTGTTTTGCTAAATAAGCGTAAGTTTAACCATAGGTTCACACATCTTTTATGAAACAGCGTATGTCCAGTCAGCAGCTGAAGTAGGTAGTTAAGCAACCGAAGCGCTCACAATGATCTGCAGAAGCTCTAATGTCTATAACAATAGTGCTTAAATCACTGTGGCCGCTTCGGCTGCTTAGCCACTTTTGCTGCTCACTGTACATAGCAACGCATTTTTACGCTTCCGTAGGTACTTAATACAAGTTAAGCAGAACAGTAAGTCTAGCACAACTTACAATGCGACTTCTATCTCGCGCGAGAACAACTGCTCGTCCTTTTCTGTCGCTCAAAATGCAACGTAGGTAGGTATATATAATCTCGCGCGACCAACCAAGCTGCGGCCAGTCGTGCTAGCCCTACTGAAGTTTGCTTTTGTCTTTTTGTCACAGATTTTTGTTTTCATTTCAACTTATTATGTGACGTAGTGTATAATTCAATTGCGTTTATTTGTAAGTGCGATTAACTTATCAGTGGAGCTTCGCCGCACGCGCCGGCACTGCATGCTGATCAGAATTTTATTTAGGTCGTTGTCTCACAGAACTGGTTCCGGCACTTGACTATAGCTAGATACTGCTTCACCAGAGGCCTTGTGTTATGTACTTATGTGTGGAAATTTTTAATAACCTGTGTACAAATCAACAACATTGTATCCTAACTAAGTCGTATAACAATTACAGTTCTACACGGTTTCTGTCAGTTTATATGTACGTACATGACTGTTTATTAGCATAGAGTCATAAAACTGTAGTAAAACATCATTATTATAACCACTGTATTGAGTGATTGGTTATTTTATGTTTATGATGTAACACTTGTATGCGCACGCTTCGCTTGATAGTTTGACCCCATTCTTAATTAGCTAATTGCTTAGGAGCTATTAATTAGGTGCTGGAAAGTATTGATGAATAGAGAAACTCATGTAATTGCAATAAACAAATATAGTATGTAAATGATACATTCCGCAATTAGAGTTTAATCCGCGTCAGCGCTTGCGCAATATAGCGGACGTGAAGAAAAACAAGGGCCTCTGAGGTGCTGCCACGATTTCTCGCTGAACTAGTTTGAAGACGCCAACGCCGATCCCCTTCAAAAAACAGCATGTTAGTACCGCAAGTCGCCGAAGGCAACTGAGGGCGAGCGTTAAAGTTTAAAACGCTTTCACTTAATGCTGCCCCTCCAAATAACCGTGGAGTATATTATACCATCCCAATCCGCACTGGGCCCGAGTGGGAACTATAGCCCAAGCCCTCTCATTCTGTGAGGAGGCCTGTGCCCAGCAGTGGGACGTAAAAAAGGCTGGTGATGATATATTAACCATTGCGGGATTGCGGGACCGCGGTGGATGCGGAAAGCAAAGACCGGTCTGAGTGGAAAGCCTTGGGGGAGGCCTATCTCCAGCACTGGACGTCAATCGGCTGACATGATGATGATGATGATGATATTATACCATAGAGTCATGAAAATGCTGACTCTGTTGTACCTACTTTTAACCTTTTCGACGCCAACGACTCATATCATCACCGCAGGTTCAACGCCGACTGATATATAGGTCATAAGAAGGATAGCATTTGGTTTCTTACAAGAAAACGGTTTAGCGTATGAATGAGTGCTTCGACATTTGTCTTAGCGTTAAGGTTAATTACGCTCGCATGAAACACCTTTTATGTAGGTCCGAGCCAGCCATCAAATCCCCACAATCTGGCTCATAAGATCCCATTGCCAAACATGGCATCCGATATTTGCAGACAGCAAATGTTGCAACGCAAATATTTGCCGCTGTTAAGTTATTCACGCGACACGCGTCGTGTTGCGGCCCGACAGCGATATATGACACCAATTTAACGACTTGATGACCTGTTGCATACAATTAAAATGCGTTTAGTGAACGTCAACTGTTATTTTTTAGCCGAATATCGGTCGCTCCGACGCTTGTCTCGGTCCACTTGCCATGTAGCGCACAAAGCGTTAACGTGTCACCCGTAGTATCGAGACTTTGGCTACGTACTACTTGAACCCACCGTGAGAAGGCGCGCGAGTTATGCCGCGCATTTCTGTTACGCATTGCTGAGGTATGGACGCACTGCGCACCATTCGCGGCGTAATTGGCTGTCTTCAGCCACTCTATTATTTGAGTATGGTTTTTTTTCCTTCAAATTCTAATGGTTTAATACAGAAACGGACGCTTGTATTGCCAGTTACGGGAGTCAATTTGTTGTTCGGTTTCTTGGTGTTACAACTTGTTAGTAGTGAAACAACTTTCGTGTAATGAACCGTTCTTGGCTGCAATAGTACTTTAGTTGTCACGCAAATAATTAAGATCCAAGTTGACAACAGATTACTTTGGTTCGCGCGTCACTTGACTGAACAAGCTGTAAGAACAAGTATCGAGGTCGTCTTTATAGTTGTCGTTCTAGTAAATATTGAATTTTAGGTCGGCACATCGACTTGCTTCTGTTTGCACAGGCCCAGTCCAGGCTCCTTTCATTCTTTGTGTACAAAGCTTTGCGGCGCGATTATTTCCAAGACCGCCTGGTATTGTACAAGGCGTCCTCAGTTCCATGAGTTCGCTTGAGATTATGGAGAGGTACAATTTCTTACACCGCAAAGGCTTTTGTTGTCTTAGCTGGAATGTGGATTTAAAAAACGTGTTGCAAATGTTTGTATAAATAGGTACAATTACCAAAGAAACAATACGGAAAAGGTCGGGTGATTACGTTTTTACAAAGTAAACCAAAAAAGTCTTATGCAACGCCAAGGATGCTTCACGAAGTTAACACTACAGCATGAAGTTTGAATGTCGTGAACTCCATTTGCGTAGAAACTGGGACGATCCTTCAAAATTGTAGTGGTAAGGTCGCAGAGTTCGTTGACCGCAGACAGACTGAGTCCGTCCCGTTAGCTAAAGCGTACGGGCGTAGACGCGTCTACCTGCACACCCTCTTTACCCTTCAGACCCACCACAGTCAAAATTCCAACTTTAAAAAAGTTTGAAACGACTTTAGCAAATGTACCTACTCGGGTTTGTGTCTAGGAATTTTGAATTGGGTTAATCCTTCAGTTATAAGGTTTCTGTGAGGTTCAAGTTTTCATGTGGACCCGGCAAGCGATTACGTTTGGCGTGAGGCCTCTTGGGGCGCGAGGCTTTGGGTTGATGCCTATGGCTACGTCTAGCCGCTCTTGTTAATAATTGACGTCTAGAAGGCTATGGATCCCTGGGGACGACTCACACCTGACGGGCCACATGGGCGTATAAGAATTTACAGCTTCTGGCTGCACTAGTCTGGGTATTCAAGGCTACGGCTAACCGCGTCTTCATAATTATGTGCGTCCTTAATAAGGCGCCTATCTGGGCTATCCCGCATCGTTTTAGGTTCTCAATCTCTCGTTCAATATGTGAAATATGTCTTTAGTAAATACTCCAGCACATGTAGCACGGCGCGCCATTTTGTCGCTTGTCGCGCAGTGCGTCAGTGAAGGACACACTGAGCGACAAGCGACAGAATGGCACGCGTGCTAGCCCCCCAGAGATGACATGATTGTAAACAAAATCGAAGGATTTTTTTTTAACTTAGGCCTTTCTCGGCACTTTTATTGTTTCTGAAGCGAAATGAGGAAGAATATTGTAATTGACACACGCGTTACTGGATAGCGTTGTCCCGCTTGAGTGACTAAACTCCACCCCGAAAGCATCGCCTGAAACGTGTGGTTTTCCATACAAATCCAGAGTTTACACTCGGTTCATTGTCCCGAGCGGCTGTTATGTAATTCCTTTTGATTATTATGACGCCGTTAAACGCGACAAACAATAGGCCGGCCGCAATTTGTGACAAATTGTCGCTGACAGGTCAGCTGCTTGTAGAAAGACCGAAATTGGCTGCCGAATGATGTCACCGTCGGGAGTAGTCCTAAACTCCTAGGGCTTTATTCATACGTCACTCAAACCTCCATTAGCTAAAATAGGTTTCGTCTTCTTCTTACTAAACGGAAATGTCAATGTGTCAAAAAAAGGACTAACGAACTTTAACGGCATTTTAGTTAAAATAGGTCTGTGAATAACAGGGTTATTGTATAACGAAAGACATCTTGTTTTAAACTTGCTCTCCCACCTCGTTGTTTTGAGCTTGATTTTCTCGAGTTTCGTTCTTGTTCCTGCCTTTAAATAGCGCTTACGAGGAATCTAATTGGCGACGCTAATGTTGCTCGCCAGAGTAACATTGCAGCGAACCCCGTCCACACCATCCACACGTTTGGCCATAATTCTTGAGCATGACGGCGGCTCATCTCGTATCGCCGCCTTCCGACAGCATGCGGTTACTTGGAACGCGGTTATAAACGCATTCATCCGTGCTGTCTATTGTCTCGTTACCTATTTGCCTGTCGGATTTGTTTGTTATTCGTAAATCGCGACCTCGGCGACGGCTGGCGCGTGCCTGTGCGCCTGCGCCGTAGCATGATCGCCTGATCGGTTGCCTGGTGTGTTTAGTATCTAGGCACGCCTCGTTCGTAGTCGAACAGTCGGAAGGACGAGGTGATTTAAGTAGATCGACTAACATATTATATGAATTTATGTAATCCTTTAATTCGCTGCACATTTCGGCGTTGTTTTTACAGGATTTTATTTAGCTTACAATGTTTTTATATACTTAAGTATGTACGATCGGGTTAAATTTGACCCACTTCCGATGGTCGGATTGACTTGAAATTTCGTATGCATATGTAAGTTGTATGACAATACAAATACAGTCAACAAAAAGTATAATCGACGAAAAAGCTTGTATTAAAAAAATGTTTTTTATTGTTGTATTTAAACAGATGTAAAATTATAATTTTTGTGACGAGAAATCTCTTCACATGTTGTACCTATCTTCGGCTAGCGTTAGCGGCTAGCGAAAAATTTAGATTTCATCATGAAACCTTTCAACTTTGTGAGTACCTAGCCCAACACTTAACATGCTATGCGGCCTTATGCTTGCCTTGCGCCCGCGCACTGCGTGTAAACTTGACTGATTTAGCGTTCGGCTTGATATGCGATACTTGTTTTGTTTTATAGTCCGTGCTAATTTTATGTGCCCGTTTTATTTTCCAGTGTAATATTCCTAAGACGTTTTCTTTACAGCATTCGGCCTCGTCCTTGCTAATGAAGGCTAAATCATACTGAATGGCCAGTTGTATTTATTTGGTGATGAGAGCTGTCGCTAAATGCTATTGTTTTGAATTAGGAAACAAAAATGTAATCCTAAACAGAAGTCATAAGACTGACATTAAGACAACTACCAGTTTCCACGCTAGAGATCTTGCTCATATAATATGCGGTGTTCCTTCAAAGCTCTTTCCAAAGCATATGATAACTAATAAACCAAGTCTGTATAGTATTAAAAATACATGAGCACAGAGCTTGTGTTATCGGTACTAGAGAACAGATAAACATACTTTTAAAGATAAATACATATTAAACATACAAGGCTCGAGGGCAAACATTCTTAGATATTCATCATACAGTTGCGTGCCCCGATCGGGGGTCGAACCCGGGACCTTAAGCTTCGTAATCCCACTACGCCATCCGGTCGTCAATATGTGTGTAACGGGGTGTGCAATGTCTGTAATTTCATTAATCATTTCCACGGCGATTAATTTTGTATGAAGTTATACGGTTCCTTGTATGTAGTAGGTGCTTATTTATTATACTTAATTAATTATAACTACCTAGATTGGTAGATTAAGTAAGTAAACGCTTTGTTGTACAGAAATAAAGACAAGTTACAAACAATGAGATACAAGTACAAAGGCGGACTTATCCCTATAAGGGATCTCTACCAGTCAATCACGCATATAACTTGTGCTGTAGACTCGGGTTGCCAAATGATATGCTGCTGAAATTTGCGGCCGTGCGTTTGTTTACAAAACACGCTTGTATGTTGACGACATATTTATATACTTTATGTTTCTTTGCAACAATGTCACTGTGCTGGATACCTTCAATGTCCCCACACTAATCGGAATTAATTAACCACTTCATTTAATACAATATACCAGTCTGTATTGTGTATAAGTATCTCGGTTTACCTTATCTCTAACGTTGTTTACCAAGCACTCATGGCAACAGTAGTACGGCCTACCTTTATGTTATGTTAATAAAACGTGCTGTCCATAATTATATTGGTGACGTTCACGGAAGTGACAGCACGGTTCAACCGCTGCTGCTGGCACGTATGCAACGTGTTCTAACTTAAAGGGCTAAAAACGCTGTGCTGGCGTATCCTTGATAAAATTTCCAAGCTGGAAAATTCCCAATGAATCGGTGGCGTTTAAAGTGGACCAGTCACGGCCATGACACATTTTAAATTTTCCAAATAGGCCGATTCCTGCCGGAGTTCTCGCGAACTCACCCCTGAACCGCGCGCTGACGTCACAGAAGCTAAACGCAGTAGCCAAGTGCAACGAGTGCACGTCCGGGGCGGCGCGCGCGCCTCCGTCGTCAACCTCGATTGTTTACCCCGCTAGTAACGTAACCGCGCCGTTGCCAGCTCGCGCTCGCCTCCTCTCACTTTCGCGACTCGCGCCCTCCTCTTCCCCCGCCGTACGCCCGTCCCGCTCCCTCACCTAGCGGTGCTCGACTTTTTTGGACGTGCAGTTTTTTCCGTTCTCGGCTATTACGATCTTTACGGGGTTATTGTTTATAGTGGACCAACTGTAATTGTGCATAATTTTTTGTTTCGATTTACTTACATTCATTAGCGTGGTCGTTACAAGGGTTTTTAGAGCGTTTGTTCGGCCGCGATGCGGGTAACGTAAACGTATAATTTTTCTGTTTTATCGTCGAAACCGCCGTTCGGTTTCCGCCGTCCGGTCGCTGTACAAAAGACATAAACGCAATCGCGCGTGCGCTTAAAATTACCACGTTAACTTTAATTGGGTGTTTATAAAAACGTTCCCCGTACCGTTTACGTGCTTCGTGATTATGAGCGACTGTTGCTTTTATCGCCAATAAGGGGGAACAATTAGCTGTGGGTGAACCTTGAACTGGCTTGTTTACGCGAGGAAACCCACAAGCTGAATTGTTGCGACTTTTCAAAGGCACAAAGTGACGTAACACCGCGGAACTCCCGGAAACTCCTCCCGGCGCGTGCACCGGCGCATTTAAAATTCAAATGGACCGCAAATTCCCGGACAAACTGCGCCTTCGGAGCTCTTTGTCGGAGCATATTTTTGCGTAATAACCGTCGCTGTTGACGCTGCAGCTTTTTATGCAGTTTCTGAAGCTATAACATAATCTATTTGACTTGCATGCCCCGGGTATTGTGAGAAAGTTATTCAACATCGCTATTAAATATGCATTTGGAAGGCGAAGTAAAAGTAGAACCAACCACAACAACCAACCAACCAAGAACCAAGAACATCGTATAAAAATAACCATTTTGCACCAAAATATTGCTGGCATTGCATCTTAGCACTTGTTGCTGTTTTTTTTTTCAGACCTTTTTTACAACACGGAAGGCATACAAGAAATATGAAATGCCTCTTGTGTACCTGTTAAAAAAAATCGTGTCATTATTTATCAACATTAACTTTTCACCTATTAAACCAAACCAATCGTTACATCATCAACTGGCCTCCAGGGGATCGTTTATAATAAAAATAAATAACATCACTGGTGCACTAATAACAAGTTGTTTGTAACGTCACGTCACACAATAGAAAGTGAAGCGGTGCGCGGGCGCATCGGACGCGATATAGAAAGCGGGGCCCGTCAGGCCGCGTTCACGAAACCAGACTTGGCGCATTCTTTCACATGCTACTT
Source organism: Clepsis dumicolana (assembly GCA_963691665.1). Taxonomy (NCBI): domain Eukaryota; kingdom Metazoa; phylum Arthropoda; class Insecta; order Lepidoptera; family Tortricidae; genus Clepsis; species Clepsis dumicolana. Next base: position 1,922,785 of record OY829509.1, on the reverse strand, counting down.
ATACTATACCTACTTGTGCGCGTACGTCTTAAAGTTATAGATCTTTTTTTAGCACGACGGATGCGGAATGCTGGAAGGGCCGATGACTTGGGATTTGCTTTATCTAATCATCTGCAGTCTTTGTACTGTGATAGGGTGCAGTATTGTTTGTTATAGTGTCAATGGCTAAAGCAACGGCGATTAATGGAATTTGCTAGCAAATCTGTTCTATAGAGGATAGGTAGATAGTTCAAAGTTAGATATCTCTGTAGCTCTCTAGGACTGGCTCATATTGACTTTATACGCAGAGTATACGCCTGCTGACCGCCACATCGTTAACTATATTTAGGTCGTTATGTCTTTGTTTTTCTTCACATTCCCGCATTCCTGTGATAATTGCCTCGCATAGGTATATTGAAGACTTGCACTTCCTACGCTTCCCTTACCCTATAGTTACAAATAACTCGTTCCTCCCTGTTTGGGGCGACCCCACGCGTCTGCCAGGTGTGAATAGCAGATGTCGAGGAAACGAGTGCGACGACCTTTGGAATAGTTGGCCGAAATTAGTGCGGATGTGATGTGCTAAGCGACCGCTTAATTTTGACTTATTTGCGTGCGTATTGGTGATGTTATGTACCGGTTTTCGATGTGTGCTAGGTTACCATAAACCTGTTCTATTTAAGACCCGCTAGCCAACACTTTAATTGTTTCTTAGATACTCCTCCTATCGTTAATCTCAGGTAGCTTGATAATGTTTAGATTCGTGCTAATTAATAATTCACTTGCGTTCGACTTGAATTATACGTGCTCAATCAATCTTCCAATTCTTTTCCATCGAAGAGATGTCGGATGCGAAAGTGAAATGATACGACTTACGGAATTACCACATTTACAACCGTCCGTTGCGGTGTAAATATTTACGGTCATGCTTAGTGTGCAAGTAAGGACTGGTTGTTTATTAAAATCGACTTCGGTTCGGCCAGACGAGGGGCGTTAGGCTTCTGACCGGTCATTTACATACCCAAGGTCGCCAAAGCACCTGCCGGCGGTCCCCGGTCTGTAGACACGCCGGCGTATCTTATTCTCCTTTATTGGGCCCATAAACGGGTAAATATCCTAATTGTGGTCGTTAAACTTAAGTGACTTGCTTGTGATTGTGACGCTCTCCTCAGTGCTAGCGGATTCACATTCACATGTCATAACGTAAACATGAATAGGTACTGCTATAAATTACATGTGGATCCGCAACCGCCGCGGCTTCGGTACTAAAGGGCTTATCTGGAACTATCTGCAATCCCGGCATGTGTATGAATACTTAACAGTTGGCGCGGGCGCCCGCCATTGTGCTCTCCAGCAGAGCAATTCCGCGGGAAGATATCGTTAGTGCAAGTATAATTTTCTACGTACAACAATACAGAGCGCTCTTGTGGTTGCTTCCGGTTGGAATATTCAGCGCCCTACGCCCTACGCCGTTGCACCTTCCTTGGACGCTTGCCAATTTCACTTTTGGAATTTCGAGGTCTGTGCAGTTTCTGCATAAAGTTGTTCCGGGTGGTACCTACTTCTATTGTTTATTCTCAGAGACAAAACTAAATTGCTTTACGCGCTCCATGCTGTATCCAGTTAATTGCAATTGTTTTTTTCCTGTAAGTCTAGCCCAAATCACGGTGCGACTCCTATCTCGCGCGAGGACAACTGCCCGTCCTTTTCTGTCACTCAGAATGCAACCAGACGGGTAATATAAAGTCGCGGCCACTCGTGCTAGCCAGACGGGGGGTGGTGCGGTGCATTAGACTTAAGTCGCATTATGTCCAAGATCGTGCAGAAACTGACCACGCCGTCTTTTGTTTTCAGACGGAGCTGTATGGCATAAAATGGCGTAAGCTAGTTTGGGGCGAGACAGTGGGCGGCGGCGGGGGCGGCGAGGGCGAGGAGGGCGCCGCGCCGCTGGCCGACCCGGTGATCAGCAGCTACGCGCGCTGCCTCGCCGGGGACATCCTGTGCGTGTGGCGGCGCGTGCCGGCGCCCCAGCCGCAGGACATCTACGAGATGAGCGCGCCCGCGCCGCCTCCGCCGCCCCCGCTCTCCCTCCGAGCCGCTAAAGAACTGTGGATCTTCTGGTACGGCGAGGAACCTGACCTTAACGGCTTGGTCGCACCCGAGCTGATTGGCGGACGTGAGTATTTTTTGTTTTTGTTGTATTATAATATTAACGCCTGCTACTGTTTAAACGGCCCATCAAACGATGAGCGGGAGACACTAGATTAAATTTACCGGGACGCCACATAATAGATTAACTTAACAGCTCGTTAACCGAGCCCGACTTGGTGCTTTGTACGGCACTCGGCAATTAGCCGGGAGATAAAGATCTCGCGTCGTCATCTCATCGGGAACAAAGAGCAAAAATCCTCGGCTCCGGACGAGGAAAATTGCCGAGCAATTGTTGTAATACAGTGGGCCGGGAACGAGTGGATTATGTGGAGTGCCGAACGCTCGCCGAAAAAATATCGGAGTCAATTTACGGACCGACCCCGAGATCTTTCACTGTTTTGTCGTCGTAGATAAATCCACACGCCGTATGTCTTTTTTCTGTGCCATTTTTGCACGCGCCGTATGTTACAGTGTAACGTTTCGGGGCTCGTTGGCTTTACGACGTCGATTTAGCACTGTGGACCGCGGAAGTTTTTTTTGTGATTTTTGACGGTTTTAATTGAAGCTTTTTGAGAGTAATAAGACAATGAAAGAACACGTTTCTTGTCCGTCTGGCGCGGAGTATGCGGGGCGTGTGGGCGACGGCAGGTTCAAAGTATTGTAATGTGACTTTTTTAGTCCCAGGCCACACGACGCGACCGGTTGTCGGTATTGAGTCGTGTACAGAAATAGTATCAACGAATTCATTGAAAGCGAACAATTAAGACATAATTTGCGAGCCATTTACTGGTGGCTTACGGTTGCTCGGATTAGACTTTGTCCGTGTCTTGCAAAATAACGGCAACGTCAGTACCTGGATGATCCATATAGACAACTCACAAGTATATAAATAAATATCATGGGACAAATTGACACCAATTGACCTAGTCCCAAACTAGGCAAAGCCTGTACTATACCCATAGTTATTAAACATCCAAGACCCGAGAACAAACATTCGTATTCATCATACAAACATCTGCCCCGACCGAGATTCGAACCAGGGACCTCAAGCATCATAGTCAGGGTCTCTAACCACTAGGCTATATATATGACAGGGATCCGGAATGCTTCATTTGATGCAACACTCGCTTGATATTGAATTTATTTTCAACTCCAATAGATTTGCGCCGAAGTTTTGTAGTCATAAATCTTCTACAGTGTAACCATGATCATGCCGAGCAACAAACTACAGTAAAGTAAAGTGTTCTGGTTTTGCTGTTTTAATAATTACTTTTTACACTTGTTTCTAAAATGCTTTATTTTTTTTTCTCTCTTAATCTTTTAATGACAGAGTGAGGTTTCTTTGTGTAGTTTGTCTGTGGTTGCGTATTGTAAGAGCTAATGTAACTTGTTTTTAGAAAAAATGACTTTGTGCCAAGTTTCTTGCGGCGCATTCTTCTTGGCAATCATGGTCTTTCCGAAAGCGCTGGTAGACTCAAAAAAAATGACGTGTAAAAGAGCATTCAACTGCCTATTTGCTGAATAAAATTTTGAATTTTGAATTTTGAAAAAAAAAATTGAATACGAAGATTCATATGCAAAGACTCTTCTTAACAAGACACTTAGACGCTCGCTATAAAAAAAAACGATGTCTACATTCTACCGACAGCTAAATAAAGGAATATACTCTACCCGCCTCCACGGCGTCCGCCCAACTCGCAGGGCGGCCATGTCATCAGCCTTTGTAGTGGGCGGTTCTATGGCGTGAGCTTTTTATTTTTTTCCTCTCATATGCATGCTCTGAGCGAACTATTTAGCGATGTTTAGATGGCTTCAGTCTGGGAGTTATTGGACTGTAGGATTCATTCAGTCGGATTTAAAACTTTAAAGGATCTTTAATATTCACCTTGTTAGAATCAAACAGAGTATCAGATATGATTTGCATATTTATGTTTTGTGCAATGTGCGCGTGTTCGTGATAACATTATCGTTTCTTTGATATTGCTTACGGATTTCGCGCGATTCGTAAAGATAGATCAATGTAATGTATCCCTCCTTTAATAATGAACTAAGCGTCCCATCACTAACGTTTTGGCGATCACGTCTCGGCTTTGTCTCGGCTCAACAGGTAGTAGGTAGCTATAGTTCCTACCGAGTCTGCCTTTGACCCCCCTGATTTTTCGTTTCTTTTCAATTATTTTGTTAAAGTTTGAAATATAGTGTCGGTCAAGGCGTTATTACTCGTGTTATTCCCTGTAGTTTCTTGCTCATTATCTTCCACAAATGTTTTCACAGTACAACAGTTGTCAATGGAAGTATCTAACACAGATAGTGACAGCCCGTTTGTAGTACAGATGTTCCGACACGCCTTATATTTGATTCGCTACATATTGCTACCAGCGACGAATCGTCTCGCCCGCTGCCAAACCCAGCGCTAGGTGATTAATACATCCATCACTCATTGTTCTTGCTCATCAAAGCTTTTACGCTTTTTCCTCATGCTCGAACGGCGTCGTCGCACGCGCACGCCCTCTACGCAAGTTCACGTGACACCGACCGAATTCGAAAATAGAACGTGACATAAATTTACATAAACGGGCCTTTATTTTGGCCGTTGCCCGCCGTTGCGTGGCGTAAGGCTAAGTCAATGTTTACACAGAAATAATACAGCAAGTAGTTTTCATTGCTGAGCCTCAGAGCTTAAGAGGTGTGAATGATTGATCGAGCGCGGCAATGTAATGTTACTTAATTTTCTTAAGCTTAAAATTTCCTTTATGACGTCACGCGTCACCGCATGAGCGAGAGGTGAACAGCGGGTGTGGTAAACAAATACATGTCTCCTACGACTAGCAAAGCTATGGTTGACTATTGTGCTTGACATTGACATTGTAACGTATCCGTTACATATCTATTGACAGCATCAACAGAAGTCCAATTGATTCGCCGGCTTTTCGGTCGCTGTGACAATTTTCCTGTACGCGATCCAGGATGACGTCACAATTAAGAGCGTCACTTTCGTTATGACATTAACGAGCCTATTAATAACCTATTGGAGAGGACAATGTTCCATTAATCAACATAATTTAACAATCAATTTCGTTAACATTAAACAAGTATTATATTAATCGAATCAGGTTTTACCTTACTGCTTGGGCAAAAAACGTACGTAAAGTGGCTTCTAAAGTCCAGAAAAAAAAAAGTTTTTTTTTATCTTCTTTAAAATCGATTATTTCGAAGCACCTAAATTGCAAGTTTATCTCGTCTAGGGCTCCATTAGCCCGTGGCCGTCGCGTGGTCAATTGTTTCAGCCTTGCGAATTCATTGCGCGCGCGCGTCATTTGAAAGCGAGACTCGGATCAACTGTCACGACTCCACGTACTTACCCTTTTGCTAACTATGATTTATAGAAGCGTATCAGTTATCGTTTGTTAGCGAAATATATTAAAAAATGCCTCAGGACGACTACGTCCACAGTCCCATTTCGTCATCTTCTTAAGTCGTCTTCATTGTCATATTGTATGTACACTGTTCTGGTTCGCCAACATTCCTGCCCCCCGACTACGAAGTGCAAAATTCGAACTTCGTATCGTGCCGTCCCTCTCAAGCTAATATTATTTAACACGAGAGTGAGCGGGACGATACGATACGATTTTCGAATTTCGTAGTTTAGGGGCTCTATCGTCACTTTCCTACGTGGGCCACAGTACCAACTCGTCAACAGTCTTATTTTCGACTACAGTGCTATATTTCGTCAACATTATTGTATCGTTCATTATCCAGACTTGTCCGTTTTCTGTTATTTTATTATGCCCGTCATACGAGGGGCGGCTGATAAGTAATCTCCTTGGTCAGAAATATATACAAAAATAATGCTGGCTGGTATGGATTTATATTCGTTTGTTATTCTATTTTCAAAATGTATTACATTCATTTGTTTATTGCATCACGTTTATTTGCCTCCTACAACTGTTTCAAACACGTCGGTAGAAAAAGTGAAAATGGATAAAATCGAGCAGCGTGCGGTGATTAAGTTTTTGACTAAAGAAGGGAATACGCCTTCGGAGATCAGACAGCGTATGTTACGTGTGTTTGGCAGTTCGTGTTCTTCCGAATTTGTTATAAAGTTTTGGTCAAAGCAGTTTAAGTTGGTCGTGAGAGCCTGGAAGATGATCCTCGTAGCGGAAGACCAGTTTCGGCCGTCACCGATGAAAATGTAGCCAGGGTGAAAAAAATTATATTAGAGGACCGACGAGTGAAGCAGTGGGAGATAGCTAGAGATGTGGGCGTCAGTAAAGAGCGAGTCAATGAAATAATTCATGAGCATTTGAACATGTCCAAGGTTAGTGCACGTTGGGTCCCCAGAATATTGACTACATTTGACATGGAGAGGCGTGTCAAATGTTGCGAAGAGTTTTTGGACATGAGTCGAGGGAAAGAGGGAGAAATAATTTCTAGAATTGTAACATGTGATGACAATGATTCGACAATGGGACCCGGAAAGTAAGCAAGAGTCGTTACAGTGGAAATTTAAGGATGAGAAGCCGCCTCGGAAATTCAAGGTCTGCCCATCGGCAGGTTTATCGACAGAAGGGATTTTGCTCATAGATTATTTACCGAAGAAAACTACAATGATTGCTGATTATTACTCAAACTTACTATATCAACTAAGAGAGACAATAAAAGAAAAACGGCGAGGTAAACTAAGCAAAGGAATTCTGATTTTGCACGATAACGCACCAGTGCATACCGCCCGCACAACGAAGCTAGCAATTAAAGACAATGGCTTCGAAACCATTGACCACCCCCCTCATAGTCCAGATTTAGCCCCCTGTGACTATTTTCTAGTTAGACTTCTCAAGAAAGACCTCAGGGGACGAAGGTTTATGACCGATGACGAAATGAAGGCTGCGGTTAAACTGACTTTTTTGACGACAAACCGAAAGATTTTTTTTTTAATGGTTTAAATTCAATATTTGAAAAATTTAATAAGTGCATTTTACTAGCAGGGGACTATATAGAAAAATAAAAAAAAATTAGCCACGACAGTCTTTTGTTTCATTGTTAGGTAGATTACTTTTCAGCCGCCCCTCGTATGCCTGTAGATAAATGTGAACAAGTTAACACTATGGACCAAGCAGCACTATGGTTGATAGAAGAAAGTGAACGAGTTGGCACTGTGTTCGAAATTGGAACGTAGACAAAATGGGATATAGACGATATCAGAAAGTGGACGAGTTAGGAAGGTGGCGATTTGGGAAGTGTAGTCTGACGACATGGCACTATTTACGAAGGTGACGAACCAAACGGGACTGTGGACGAAGTCATCCTGAGCCAGAAAAACCACGGTTTGCAATCAAGGTGTCCTTCGGTACCCACCGCTTGCTATGTTAAGCACTAAAGGATTTTTACTACCACGCTTCTCGGGATTGCTTGTCGGGATTCATGGATAACTTGTCATATTTTATAGCATGATTCAACAAGGTCAGACGCATAACTTTTATTGTATGCTACGCTTGCAAGAATCATTTTAACGCGAGGTGACGAGTCTGTCTGAAATGACGTCACTGTCGTTGTTTTCTTTCTGAATGAGGAAAATTATTATGCGTCAAAAGTGCGACAGCGCCGCAGAAGCCCGCAGCTAGCTGTACTGTTTACACTGTACTATTGAAAAGAGACAATCATAGTCTTGGTGCAGCGTGTTCATTTTAGCAGTGTTATTTTCCTTTAATCTGACTGTATAGCTCCTGATAGGTACTTGAAGTTCGGTAGTAAAACACGTCTTTCAAAGACATTTTTTTTACATGAAACTAGAGACTCTCAACTCAATCATAGTGAAAGAAACCGTATTTTTTAGACGACAAGTGGGTCACCTGGCCCCTATTTGACATCTTTACAATTCGAACTACATTTCTTTGATAATATGAAGCACGCTAAAGCTCTTCAAGACAGCAATTGACACCGAATTATCATTGATGAGTGATAACTGACAATTGTAAAGTTGGTGAAATCGGGGCCTGATGGTAAGTGATCTCCACACCACTGCCCATAGATACTCACAACCCCAGGGAGTTTGCAGATGCGTTGCCGACCTAGAGAGCTAAGATAAAATGCCTTTTATGCCCGTAATTACACCGGCTGTCATTATCTCCACCCGGAACACAACAGCGCAAACACTGCTGCCACTCGCAAAATTACGTGACTGATCTGTTTATTTCATTCCTTTTTTTTAAATTGCCAACATATAAAACAGTATTAATTAGTTCGAACAGGTCCAAACACGTGCCATAGTGCCTAGTTAGTCGCCACGCCGGGAGTAAGCGTTGTGTAATATCACACCAGAGTGCTAAGTGGGTGTAACAGGGTTACGCGAAGCCGTAACGGCCGATACAGAATGAATGACTCTCGTTATGTCCTTACGCGTTCGGTTTCGGACTTTCGTTTCAATGTTTGTTTGGGAAAAGGTCTAGGCCCCGGACCAGCCACCCTCTAGACACCGCATCTTCTATAATTTACTTGGAAAGTCATTTCGAAAAAAGCGGGCCGGGGGAATGCGTCGTGATTGGTTCATAGCTCGTCATCTCGCTTGGCGTCTGGTCGAAAGTGAGCCGCGATTCGAGGCTAGAGCGATTTGTAGGTGCAAATGAGCATATGCGTTTCGGAAACGTTCGCCCTGACATTTGGTGTCCAAAGGGTGGTTGGTTCGTGGTCTTGGCTGTGCCACAGCCAATGATATTGCATATAAACAGGAATAGTTCTACCAGATCTCTCCGTAAAGATTTGCCACTTTTAACATGAAACTAAACTACCGTGCGTGCCGCTGTCAGCTGAGCCTAGTAGTCGCGCGAGCAGAGCCACGGCGCGTAGTATGCGTCTCGCGTAGTATTTTGTAATAAGTATTGTATTTACTTGTACGTCATTAAATTTGGAAATGAAATGAAGGCAAGCCATCTCTCAGTGGTAAACTTAGAGTAATCGTTCTGTATTTACATTTCTAAAAAGGAAAAAAAAAATTTTTTTTCGCTTTGGTCAGATATTGTAACACGTCCCCATTTATTCAGCAGCGGCGTCGTAAATATTTTTTACTACAATCATAGTTTCATTGAAAGGCGTAAACATGACGAGTAAAAAAAAATCATAACAAAATTGTACTTTGTAATAAAGATGTTTTTCGTATCCTACGTATGGTAAATGGAAACGTCTGAATTATAAACGTCGTCGGAAAGACATGCGCCCATCAATCAGTCGCGAGGGTGCCGCTTTGATAGACGCACGCGCCGATCTGAACTGAAATTATTTAGGTATTTCGTACCTTCGAGGTATTGAGTAATTGTTACTGACAAATGTCAAAAGACAAAATACTTGTGCGCTGTCACAATCATTTATTTATTTATTTATTTATTTATTTATTATCAAAACAATTTCACAGCATTACAGCAAAGCCAATGCGCTATAAAATTTAAATATAAGAAATACACAATACAAAACAAAAGTACATATAAAAATAAAAAAATAAAAAAAAAAAACATTACAACTATTTAGGGAGTTTTAAATGTAAGGTTTCATCATAAGGCTTGTTAAGACCAGGGGCCTAGTATGCACACCGTTTAACAGCCTTATCATTATCACGTTATCACTCTGACAATTTACTAGCGATTTTTGTATCAGCGATATTAGTATTTAGCACTCGCTCGCAAATCACTAGTAAATGTTTGATCTTCAAACTCGGTTGCAACTGACCTGAAAGAAAATCAATGACGCGCTTGATGAATGCTTATATAAGTTGTATAAAAGTATAATAAACTAGCTTATGCCCCCCGGCTTTGCCCCCGTGAAATATTTCAAAATATACTAGTTCCCTATCCCGTGGGAATTTCGAAAAATCCCTTCTTAGTGCACCTCTAGGATACTCAAGGTATATGTTTGGCAAATTTCAAGTCTCTAGGTCCAGTGGTCTTAGGCTGTGCGTTGTCTGTTAGTCAGTCAGTCACGGTACTGTTTTATAGGTGTAGATTAACATTGTGTGTCCTCCAATGATATTACAGAGCAAAGATCTATGTCATGTTCCTAGAAAATTCCGTTTTAAATAAGAATCGATTGCATAGCTGGTCCTCACGTGACTTTCGTAGAGTTGCTTGAAACTAACTGTCAGAAAGAGTGGTCAGTTGGGTCTTATATGAATCTTCTACTCGGGCGCGGTAATAACATATCTACTTCCTGTTTTATTGTAATATCATTGATGTCCTCCTGTGCTACGCTTTCTGGCCCCTATTTCATCAACTTTACAATTTTTCAGTTTTCAATGACGATTCGGTGTCAACTGCTGTCTTGAAAAGCTTTTGTTTTAGCGCGCTTCTATTGTCAAAGAAATGTAGTTCGAATTGTCATATAAAACTGACAATTGTAAAGTTGGTGAAACAGGGGCCTGGTTCCTGAAGTAAGTACAAACTTCTTATTCTAAACCGGTGATTATAAGTATTATAACCGACTAAATTATCAGTCCATTGTTTGTTAATCAATGCCTTATACAAAACCTAGGGCCTTATTGGCCGTCCAGTGGTAAGCCGAATCGTTAACAATATTATAATTTTCAACGCTGTGTTGTATTTGGGCAACTGGCATTGAAACAAGTTTGTTCACCTTAACACTATAGCTGCTGGCTACTTAGTCCCTGTTTGAACAATTGAGGTACACATACACACATACAATCAATCTGAAAGTGTTAACAGTAGAGGGAGACTAATAATAAATCATAGTACTTCTCAATAAAGCTGTGAATACAAATTGCTCTTTCGGCTAATACCTTTTTAAGATCATAATAAGGAAGTACCTAGACAAATTCTTCTCTGTCGTGAATAGAAAAGGTGGTTAATGGACATAATGTTTACTGGCTAGTGTACACGTCTTATCTGACACAATGGGGTGTGGCAGCAAAACGGCGCCTGAAAACCTTTCCAAGTATGCGTGGTAGTAATACGTGAATATATTCACGCTCGTATATAGGTCGTCGGCGAGTTTGCGTGTCTTGCAATACGCAGCGAGCGTGGGAAGGTCGCATTACTTGCTTATCTGCTCTCTACATATATTAATACACCCGAGTGCGAGTGTCTACTCGTCAACATTACACTATTGCTTTTGTTGGTGCGACGTGGAAAAACATACCAGGCACTTGGATGCCGTTAAGAATGACAATATTCTTTGGGCCTTACGTTCCTTAGAACTGGTAAGATGACGAATAACTATCTTAATAATCATGTTTGACCATTGTCTACTCAGATACATGAATAGGTATTACCAATGCTTGGTGCGCATCGAGTATCAGATATTTCAAGATTGCTACTCATCATCAGAAGCTGAGAGACTGTCAAAAGCACTCATTCATACGCCAAACCGTTTTCTTGCAAGAAACCAAATGCTATCCTTCTTATGACCCACATAATGAGTCGTTGGCGTCGAAAAGGTGAACTATTTAAGCAATATTTGGATAAAATCATTAAGTGTGTCCAAAAATAGATACGCTAAACTAATTTTAGTTTTCAAAGTAACGTTTAAGTCTAAGTGCTGTGACAATAAGTTTAATTCTGCACGTTTCGATCTTCGCAATATTTATTCACGTGCTATGTCCAAGGTCGCATACGTTTGATTCCGTCCGTTATTCTCGGCACATATTTAATTGAAGCTGACTAAATATACGATTGATTTTTACGATGATACATTTCACCGTTCAGGTGGTAATGTTTCCGCTTATATGGATTTTTATGTACATTACTATGCTCAGGGTCGTCACAGTTGCAGTATTGTTACCTTCTTTATGTTTTAAATGCACTGTAAAATGGAAATGTATACTCTTTATCTAGTTTCCATCTTGCAACTAACGAGCTGCAAACTCGCTATCGGCAAATACGTGTAAACACGAAACACTTCGGACGAACGGAAATAACCGAACGTTCAATTTCCCATCCGAGCACCCGGTGCCGAATAGACACAGCTGATCAAGATTGATACAAGTGGCCATCTAGTTTGTTGATCTGTTTGTTTACACAACACGATATGTTATCGTTTAGTACCTACCTATATCGCGCGCGATAGCTAACAATCTAAAATGAACTAAAAACAATTACTTTGCTTGTTTTTAGTTCATAAATATGGACCTCCGCAAAGTAACGCCTGATTCAATAAATTAATCTAAAATGAATTGGACGCGTCGTCGTTTCAGCTGCATTTTAATAACAAATTATCACTACAGCCGAGCTACAGACACGTCTAAATGGAATAAAATAAAGATATCATATTTAAAAGCTGATGAGGAAATTAAACTCAATTAGATTCTACGGACGTTATCTCCAAAGCGTTATCGAGTCGCTTGGCGTCACGTTTACATCCGAAACACGTGTCCCGTGCATTTTAAACAAAATATATACATACATTACATAAAGTCCAGAGATGACACGGATAGTTAAAAAAAAAAGAATGCCATTTATAATGTGTTAAATCTGAAATTGACGCCATGGTTTCTAAAAACAAATGCCCCTATCTCTTATTAGTCTAGATATTATGAAACGGAGAGTTAAAAAAAATAATGCCATTTATAATGTATTAAATCTGAAATTGACGCCATGGTTTCTAAAAACAAATGCCCCTATCTCTTATTAGTCTAGATATTATGAAACGGAGAGTTAAAAAAAATAATGCCGTTTATAATGTATTAAATCTGAAATTGACGCCATGGTTTCTAAAATAGTAGTTTATGCAACTGCTACATAATGAGGGTCCTTAAAACACGAGTGTGTTTTTATTAAACGAGGCGAAGCTGAGTTTTATAATAGGATCACACGAGTGTTTTAAGGCCTAATTATGTGGAGTTGCATACATTACTTTATCTACACACATATTATAAGTACTCTAAGGTGGGTTCAGAAGCCGAAGGTATATATCATACCCATACCTGTCACGAAATTGACTGTTTTTTTTTTAATCATAGACAAACATACCGAGCTTTTTTATGGTAAAAAAAAAACATTATTATTTATACATGTCGGACTGAACTCGACTTATATACGTGAGTGATCCGTTTTATTTCACTATAATTGTAAATTACGTTGGTTTTCAAATTTGAAACATCGAATTCGATATCGAATATACTTTACTGGAGGTGGTGGGGGTGGTGCTGGGGCTGGCGCTGTCGGCGAGAAGGCCACGTCGTGCTGCAATGCTGGTCATTTTCTACGGTTTCTGAACGCATTATAGAGGACTTATGATATGTGTGTAGATAAACAAATTTCCCTATAATATAGTTTCCCTAATATAGTTTCTGACTTCACCCTACTGACCCATAAGGATTGATCACCCGTACGTACCATACCTACCTCGGAATTACCTACAGCTTTAATATTTAAGTTAGTGGGCTGGTTAGCTGAGTGGCGGCGTACGTGAGCCTATTTGTCGAAGATTAACGGCTGACCCCGGCGCAGGCGACGAGATAATCCCTTTAGACTAACTGCAACCCCCACGAAACATATACTGTAGGAAAGGAATATTCCTTTCCAGTCATGACTGAGCCCATAATTTTAATGTGAATTGCTGGCTGTTGGTTTTAATGAAACATTTGTATTGCATATTTTATTTGTCTGATACTAGCTGTTGCCCTTGACTTCCCGCGGGAGCTATACAATTTTACCGAATTAAAAAACATTCCGACGAATTGAGAACCTCCTCCTTTTTTTGAAGTCGGTTAAAAAAGTAGCCTATGTTATTCCTCAATATTCAGACTATCATCTTACCAAATTTCATCTAGATTAGTGCAGTGGTTTTCCCGTGAAGTGGTAACAAACAGACAGACAGAGAGGCAGAGAGTTACTTTCGCATTTATAATATTAGTTAGGATGAAATGTATATTTCATTAATTTTCGTTTGACCGTGGAGGCACCTTTTTACATCGCACCTGGATACTATGTTAACCTTTAGAGACTATACATCTCTAAGCCATTTAGATTAAGTACTATACTCGGAGGCAAAATTAATCGCCCACCGTATTTTCCTTGATTAATGTAAAAACTGTTTTTAAATAAAGTATGTTGTTACAATAAATTGTAATAATAGTGTGGGCGACGAAATTTGCCTCCGACTGTATCACAATTATTATTTTTGGGAGCTTATTTTGTCGCTTGTCGCGCAGTGCATCCCTTTAATAGTGACGGAATCAGTAAATGAGCGACAAGCGACAAAATGGCGCGCGTGCTAGCCCCTCTGGTCAATAAAATGGGCAGTCATATAATCTAATGATTTCTCATGACCTGATTTTGATTTATTTTAGGTAGAAAATAGGTACCTACCTATGTAGCTTTGCGCCAAACTTGATCGATGAACCTAACCTTTCCTGCTGTCGGTAAACAGTGTGATTGCTGGAGTGCCATAGTACCTTCACGCGTGGGCGGGAAAGGGATACAGTATGTTACGTTAGTGACCCCACAGGCTCTCACTGATTTAATTATCAAAGGTCACTAACTTACATTTGTCAACACCAAGTTTCTCGTAAAAAGCCGTGAAAAGCCTAGTTTGACCTCTGGCCTCTCAAGCAGAGGGTCGTTGGTTCAAATTCAAACCTCCGCTCGCACCTCGTGAGTTTTTAGGAATTTATGTGCTGAATTACATTGTAATTTATCATGAGCTTTTCGGTGAAGGAAAACACCGTGAACACCTGCGAAAGAATTCAATGATGTGTGTGAAGTTCCCAATCCGCACTGGGCCCGCGTGGGCTATAGCCCAAGCCTCTCATTCTGAGAGGAGGCCTGTGCCCAGCAGTGGGACGTAAAATAGGCTGGTGATGATGAAGATGTGCTTGTACCGTATGTTGCTTCTCTGAAATAAGGATGAAGGAATCCAGGTCTCTTATAGCTAGCTCGGAATTAGGTTAATGTTTTAGTATTTATTCTAATCTCTTTTATCTACTTTCTCTGTTGTCCAATTAAGTTATTTAAATGAAATGGCGTTTTGTAATATCAAACTGAAATGAAAAGCACTACACTGATGTATGTATGACTCTGTCCCCAAGACCGTTCAGTTCTCAAAACAATGTTGCATTACATTGCGTGCATTAAAATGTATATTAGGATGCCAAAGTACATGCACAGCAGTTGCAGGGCTTCCCCTTCGTCAGTTCAAAATTAACTTAAGAACATAATTGTTTAACAAAAGTTTTTTTTGAGCATGCCGTATTATGTATTTTATAAATTCTTAAATTGTTTGCTAGTTTTAAAGACACCAATGGTGGAAAAAGCTAGCTTAAGTCTCTGTAACACATATCTGACTGTAAAAAATGCCTTATTCCATGCAAATAAGCTTTACTTTACTCTTTGTACTCATTAGAAATAAAACTAGGTCTCTAGTGTCGAGTGTAGCACGCAAAGAGAAACCTGTTGATGTTACCATTCAGAGGGTCGAGCACGACTTTTCGAATCCTGCTTATCGTTACGGTTATCGTATAGAGATTTAGTTCCAAATACGCTCACGGTTTCGAATATTCGTACTCGGGCCTCATGAAACTATTGTAGTGTCTGCAAGTGGGAAATTCTGTCCAAATAAGAAAGAACCCTGTTATTGTATTACAGTTAATAAAAGCTTCATTTAGCATCGACAAATTCATCAACTGCTTATTATTGCAGCTCCAGCGCTCCGTAGTTAACTCCGTCACCCATTAGCCCATCGCTCAAGTAATCCAATAACCGATTGATAAATTGCCTGGCACCTGCCGGCAATTAACCGGCCAGGCACAAGAAGTGCCGCATTCATTATTGCTCCATACGCTTCACTGTTTGAGGTTTTGTCATCCGGAAGGTATTAAAAAACAAAAGTGTCTAGAGAAGAATCGTGTGTGAACTAAACGTAGACCTTTTTAAACCAATTATCCTAACTAATATCATAAATGCGAAACTAACTCTGTCTCTCTCTCTGTCTGTCTGTTTGTCACCTCTTCACGGGAAAACCGCTGCACCAATCTAGATGGAATTTGGTAAGCAGATAGTTTGAATATTCAGGAATAACATGGGCTACTTTTTATTGGGGAAAATTATATAGTTCCCGCGGGATAGCGATAACCGAAATCTATGCTTACGAAGTCGCGGGCAACAGCTAGTATTACATATAAACAGGAAGTAGGTATGTTACTACCGCGCCCGAGTTGAAGATTCATAAGACCTTAAGATATGTCATATGCTCACAAGACAATCGAAAAACACTTTCCGAACATTCTGACATTTGCGCGCAAGTTTGGACCTGGACCTGCAGTTCTTCAATTTCGGCGTGCTGATGACATGTCTACGTCATTTTATATGTAATATTAAAAAAAAAAAAACAATTAACCGTTCTTGCTGTCAGTTCGCTTATTTACTAGGACATGTACAATTTTTGAACAGCTTAATAAATGCATGCCAAGCATAGGAAAATTTGATTTGCTCTGTGGCGATAAGGCGTTACCGGTAATTTTCTGTATATACGTAAATATTTTCTGTTTTGTTTTTTTATGTGGTGTTAAGTAAAGAGTTATATCTACACACATATCATAAGTCCTCTATAATGCGTTCGGAAACCGTAGAAAATGACCAGCATTGCAGCACGACGTGGCCTTCTCGCCGACAGCGCCAGCCCCAGCACCTCCTCCACCACCAGCAGTAAAGTAATCGATTCGATTACTCGATTCAATCTCGATTTGATTTCGATTTATCGAATTTGACAACCCACGTAATTTACAATCATAGTGAAATAAAACGGATCACTCACGTATATAAGTCGAGTTCAGTCCGACATGTAAAATTAATAATGACAATTTTTTGTTTTTTTTTACAAAAAAAAAAAACAGTTCACGAAACGTCAGCTCGGTACGTTTGTCTATGATTTAAAAAAAAACAGTCTAATTCGTGACAGATACGGGTATGATATATGCCTTCGGCTTCTGAACCCATCTTAGAGTACTTATAATATGTGTGTAGATAAAGTAATGTATGCAACTGTACATAACTAGGCCTTAAAACACTCGTGTGATCCTATTATGAAACTCAGCTTCGCCTCGTTTCATAAAAACACACTCGTGTTTTAAGGACCCTCATTATGTAGCAGTTGCATAAACTACTATTGTATTGTATTGTATTGTAGTGATTGGCAAATGTTGAAGGAATCTAATCGCGATTCATCGGCACAATGAGCATCTCACCGTGATTCATTGACACCAACTCGAGTAGATTACTAAAATATAATGTCTTTATACGGGTATAATCGTTCCACGATAACTCTGCACAAGATATTACTTTCTTGGCAACCCAGAAAAATCACGCTGTGGTAATACTTTTTTCATGTCATTCTGATAGTAGCAATCAAAAGTTGCTGTTTTTTTTTTAAATATGGCTCTGTCCATTGGAGGATAATTTCGCCAGTGTTTAGTAGGTTTAGCCGTTGTACAGTAAAAAAGTCTAGAAAATGAAATATGAGAGGTATTTTAATGGTGGATGGTGAATGAACGATTGACCTGTTTAATGTTTAATCTAATCAAAAGTTCAAAACGTGTTGTCTGACTATAAATCAGTGTTGCCATAAACAAACTTTATATTTCTACTGTTGTCAGTTCGTTGCAGAGTTATCGTGGGACGACTATAGGTATTTAAAACACGTAGACAATGTTACAATAGCTATATAAAATTTGCACAAATGCCCAGCCTATTAGCATAAATTTTGCCATGACGCCCATGACACGTTCACCTATTTCCAACGAGGCGCTAACGTAAAAAAATTAAGTGTTACATCAATACCTTATGCCAATAGGTCTCCCCCCATTTCACCCCATTTCACACGACCTCATAAAAACGCGGCGTTATCAAAATCAATCCCCCCCCCCCCCCCCCCTTCCATTGCACCCTTTCGTAGCGGTCTACAACGTAGCCGCGTAGCTTCGTAGCTGCAAGGACGCGGACGCTACGGCGCGAAGCGAGCGTGGGCTGTCCCACTGCCAGCGGGCCGCGGGCGTGCTACGCGATATTGATCCCACACCTAGGGCGGGCCTTTTGCTAGGGCTGCTAGATGTGTTTGGAGTGTTTAGTACGAATTAATATAGGCGCTTCATGAAATGAGAGGGGAGCTGATAATTTGACCGTGAATTGCGTTGGTATTGAGTATACAATACATTACAAGTAGTGTTTATTAAACACCACAAACAACAACAAACGAAACAGAAAATGTACGAAGATAATGCAAGGTAGCAACGGGTGGCCTTATCGCTACAGAGCGATATCTGCCAGGCGATCGATTTTTGAATCTCACTTGGTGACTAAATTCCCTGATTTCTAAAAAGTTTGAATATTTGAATCTCACCGGTGACAAATTCTCATGCCCATGATATCAAATACGAATGCCCCCGCTCACTCGTAAACGAGATCACTGAGTGACTTCTTGACATGCTTGTCTATGACAGGAACGCAAATTAGCTGCATGTTAGTAGACTGGTATGACATTCAAAAATACGGCATTTGGCAAATAGTGATATCCTGATATCAATGTCACGGGTGAGAATTTAGTCACCAAGTGAGATTCAAAAATCGATCCCCAGGCAACCATAATGGAATAAAAGCATAATAAGATTTCACTCAAGTTATTACAGTTCACAATACTTGCATGAAAGCATACATTTGTCGCATAGACGTAACTTACGTACACATGTAGTCGTGGGTGAGAAAATTAATTGTCTATAGGTAGTTCATTATTTTACAGATGTTTGATTCACCGACTCTACTCCTATATAATTATACTTAATTCCAGTATCGGTGATGACAAGCATATCTTCCTACGCATAGCTAAATACCATTTTGTAATTTATGTGTGTCCCTTAAGTCATTGCTCTTCTGCGCTATCCAACTCTAGCCATCCGTCGGTTTTTCTTATGCCGCAATAAAACTTCTCGTCCATGAGACTTTTCTTAAGTTAGGCTAGCAACCACCATCCCTCGAGGTAGAATGTCTGCGATTCTACTGTGCCCCCACAACGGCTAAGCGGATAAACACCTCTGTTCTAGTGGGTATGCTCCTTTTCCTCTCTCTGACTAGCAGACGGAGTGCATGAGGAGAGAGTCCCACATAACCCCCAATATGACCTACCCCAAGTCGGGGGATGTGTAACGCATTAAAAAAAAAGTCAACCAGCATCCCTAGCCTCGCCCGAATCAATCGACCGCTCCCCTCATGCCCAAACAACCGCAACCACGTGAGTGGCGACCTCCGCAGCGTGACACTGTTATGCCTACAAAACTGTATTGGGATTTGGGGTACATGGAAAGGGTTAGGTACATATTACAATCCCTAAAATTAGGTATTTAATTTATCTAATGCCGAAATACTTAATTTTTAAAATACATAACGAACATTTACCTAAGTTCATAATACCTAATTAATGAAACTACCTAATCGACGATTTACCTAAAGCTAATTAACCTAAAGTTGATATTCCTATAGACGAAATACCTAATTTAAAACACCTATTGGACATTTTACCTAAATTTGAAATAAAGACTAACTGTATTTTTTTATCGCTTTTTTTCGTATTTCTGAGGCACTTCGCGTCTTGACGCAATTCTAACTTCATATACATAGTTTAGGTATTCTATTCATAGGAAAATTGTTTTTAGGTATTTATTAACTTTAGGTGCATCGTCCATTCGGAACATCCATTAGGTATTTCGTTAATTAGGGCTTTCAAGCTTAGGCATTATAAACTTCGGCCATTCAACACTTAGGTGAAACGAACGTTAGGTATTTCGTCCTTAGGTATATAGGCATTAGGTACATAATCATGGAAAGAGTTCATCGATTTGTATGTGAACCTTGCGTGTAACATTTTGACGTCACGAGCGTGTTTTGGTGAGGAAATGTCTCGGTTAAAAGCTCCAAGTTGTGTTGTTTGAACAGAGGTATTTTGGGCACATTGCCAGGATGAATATGAACCACGACTATTGGGTGAAACGAACACTCGAGTGGCGACCGCGTGCAAACACTCGCTGTAGAAGGAGATCACCAATGAGATGGAAGGATGACATCTGCCGGTAGGGTGGAGGATGGATGCAAATGGCAAAGGATTGGCAGGCGTGGGAAATGGAGAAGAAACCTATGTCCGAAGGCGGACGAACTAAGGGCTGCTATGGATCGATGGATTAACCCCCACACAACGCGATGCCTCAAAGCCTTGTGCACACTACACGACGCGCGAAAAAGTAGGTGCAAAGACGGCGATAAGTGGTGAGTCGCGATCGATACCCACCCTCCGTACCCGC
The DNA here is from genome assembly GCA_963691665.1 of Clepsis dumicolana. Classification (NCBI taxonomy): domain Eukaryota; kingdom Metazoa; phylum Arthropoda; class Insecta; order Lepidoptera; family Tortricidae; genus Clepsis; species Clepsis dumicolana. Next base: position 1,902,375 of record OY829509.1, on the reverse strand, counting down.
GGCCATTGTCAGCTAACTAAATCCCGAATGTCTAGATGTCGCAATCCGTCGAGCATCGTGAGACGATATAGACATTTGACAATTATAAAAATGTCGATGAAAACGACGGCAGTTGTGCGCCGCTGTTCGCTGCGCCTGGTATTCGTGCGAGCAGAGCCTTGGCGCGCAATGAGGAAGGAGGAAGACTAAGAATTAGTCTGAAACGTGTCGGGCTAAACTCACTTGTATTTGTAGGTGAAGGGATGCATTTTTTTTTCACTATCATTGAGTGTCGCGATAGTTTCATGTTGACCCTTTATTTGGCAATGTATCTCGTGGCATGAGATAAGAGATAAATAGGCATTACATAGCACAAACGTCGACTGTAAATTTTTCTGCCGTTCGAAATTATGTCATAAACCAAAGTAACTGAATGTCAAATATCATTAGCAATAGAAGTTTACTTAAAACGTTTTTGTTTTGAACCATCATCAATATCTGTTGTAGTCTTTTTGTATTTTTATTTTAAAACACATTTTTAGCACTTAGATATAAAATTCTTTTCGGTTCTGACAAATAGGTTTTGCTACTTAGCAACATTTTGGAGATTCTCTTACATTTGGATGATTTCTCGATTCACTGCATTCAGGATAGGAACAAGAAGGCATAGAATAGAGGCAAGGCATTAAACTCCTCCGACGATAACAGAGCTTTGAGTTTTAAAGAGTCTATCGTTAAGTAAAGTCTACTACATGCTCCTAAAATCGCTTACTGTCCTAACCAACTTAGGAAAGTTGACAAACCCCCGACATTGTCATTTCAAGCCTCAATATTTCACAAATGGTTGAAGCGATTATAATGAAATTAAACTAAAAAACCGCATCGAAATAGCTCCATCCGTTTGGGAGCTATGATGCCACAGACAGATACACAGGTCAAACTTATAACACCCCTCGTTTTCGTGGGGGGGTTAAAAATAGCAAATGACATAATCGCACAGTTAAACCTAACGAGTTCAGCGCGAACATTAACGGCGAAAGCGGAATAAAGCGTCGGTTAATGATGAAAAGAACGCAAACACCTCGGGTAATCCGGTGCGGTCGGCGGCTATCCCGGGCCGGAATGTGACCGCGACCCGGGAACCTCCGGGCCCCGCAATTACGGTCGCGGCCCGCCGCGGAACTGCCCGGCTCGATCGCCAACCGTGACAGATGACACCGGTTCTTAACTTTGTCGGTTTTAAAATTTACTTTGCTGAAACTGTCACGGTCGTGAAATCATTTTCGGGCCAGGGGGTCGATTTTTAGGGTTCCGTACCCAAAGGGTACCCTATTACTAGGACTCCGCTGTCCGTCCGTCTGTTTGTCTGTCTGCCTGTCCGTCTGTCACTAGGCTGTATCTCGTGAACCGTGATAGTTAGACAGTTGAAATTTTCACAGATTATGTATTTCTGTTGCCGCTATAACAACAAATACTAAAAACGGAATAAAATTAATATTTAAGTGGGGCTCTCACAGAACAGACATGATTTTTTAACCCCCGACGAAAAAGAGGGGTGTTATAAGTTTGACGTGTGTATCTGTCTGAGGCATCATAGGTCCCAAACGGGTGGACCGATTTCGATGCGGTTTTTTTTTTTCAATCGAAAGCTAGTTTAATCGAGATGGTTCTTAGCTAAGTTTCATTAAAATCGGTTCACCCGTTTTTGAAATATTGAACATTGAAATTACAATGTCGGGGGTTTTTCAACTTTTCTAAATTGGTTAGGTTATTTATTGAATCTCACTTGGTGACTAAATTCTCATCCATGACATAAGTAAATATCGCTGTAAACTTTCCAGTAAAAAACCGCGCTTAGAGTAAATACTGTGAAACTAATGATTTAAACCTTTAATAAGGCAAGCGGGAGTAAGCTTTCCATGTGCATGTCCGTAGTATGTACCAGATTAGAATCTTAACTTTGGTAACATCATAGTTTGATGCAGTGAGAAATTATACTTGATTGCTGAGAAAATGTCTCCATTGATGGGGCCTCGTTAAGGGTACTCGTACCGTGAGAAGACAATGAGTCAGCACATTGAAATGTATACAGCTCTTCACACCACTGGGCGTCACATAAACAAAATCCAACGACGAATCCAATGCATGTTCACGTTCGTTCGTCCGTGAACAGGAAAGTCCTACCTGTGTCATCACAATTTGACACCGTGCCAAACTTTAGGAATAGCAAAATTTCTCAAGTTCATTAAGAAGGCCGGTACACGGCGGTTCCGTTCGTTTTAACGGCCGTTCGAAAGCGAGCGCACATAGCATTAATTCTCGATAAGGACAGGTATTGAACCATAAACAGGTTCCTCTATCTACGAAGACGACGTCTAGACGTCGGCCGCGCGAGTCGAATAATTAGGCGATTAATGTCCTGATCCACCGACTGTGACGCGGGATCCTCGCTAAACCTTGGGATTGTTAAGGGAACTTAGTGGGATACTGTTGCTGGTAGGATTACCAAAAGCCTTTACGACTCTGGAAAACAGACGCATTACCAAGATCAACGTTGGAAGCTTAATTGAGAACGGATTCAAATAACACAGTGCCAGTCTTAGAGCAGGAAAGGAATGGAGATGTTAACGCGCGATTTCCCCTCTGCCAAAACTCTAACATTAAGCCTGACCAAAATCAAAATGATCAGGGTCTGTTGATTGTGTGCGTGTTTATGGCATTTGTGTGACAGTTTTGTTTTAGTGTGAGTTTGTAGGAACGTAACAAATTTTGACATGAGCGTAGTCGTTTGCTGTACGTGTGTCTTCCTCGTCCCCCTCAAAAAATGGCAGAAAAACTGTAGTGCATAGATAAGCCAAAGGCGCGTCCCAGAAAAAAATCAAAATAATAATGAGTGAGTAATTTATTTATCGAAGCTACGCTACGCTATGTTATTTATGTAGAACCAAAAACATGAATCACCAGCGGGGACATTAAAATAAACATAATAGTTAGTCTTACGAAATAGAATTGGTATCGGCGATCCATAGAATGGTTCTTGTTTTTCAATTTGATAGTTTATGTAGTACGTACGCAACAGGTTGCTTCGCTTTGTAATTGTGGACTCGATCCATTAGTTTCTTTTAGCCTTCGCCTCTGAAAAACTCTGCTCTATAGCGATCTCTAGAGCTAATTTCGATCACGCAACATTGATTATGATTACAATCCGTGAGGGCTTAAAATAGGATTCTAGTTTGGGCTAATTAGTATTGACATTTTTATCTTTGACAAAAGAAGCGCTATTGACAGCCCAAGTATTTCTAAAACCCGAAACCTATTGTAAATGCTCACATACTGTACTTTAATTAATTATTGTTTTAATGAATCTGTGCAAAGGCTATCCATCGCGGTTCAGAGAGGTAACGCGTTACCTTGACGTCTGGAATGACGCGGGCGGGTTGTTTGTCTGATTTTGACTGACATGGTATTACGAGTATTTCTAATGGAATGACCTCACCTCATCATCATGTCAGCCGAAAGACGTCCACTGCTGGACATACGCCTCCCTCAAGGCTCTCCACTCAGACCTGACTTTGAGTTTTGAATGAAATGACATGTGAGCGTATTAGGAACTAAAATTTAGTATGAGGTTTCTCGATCTCGATACGATAACCGTAGCGTTACGCAGGATTCGAAAAGTCATGCTCGACCCTCTGCTCCCGTTTTCTTTGAAGCAGAATTGGTGGAGTTTTAATATGGTTTTTACTTTCTCAGCGGCCGGATGGACTGGATTAACCTGTTCCACCGGCTTTGCCCTCGGTCAGTACGACACCTGATCTACGCAACACATGCCCCTGCCATTTATACCCGATATTACTTAGCCAGTTGCTCACCACCGCTCGAGCTATGATAACTAGTCCCTGCTACTTCATATTATAGTTTTTTTTTAATACGACGAAGAACTCAAGCGAACAAGTGGGCTACCTGATACTGCCCATAGACACCCGTAATCCCGGAGGGTTTGCTGATGCGTTGACAACATAGAGAGCTAAGATGAAATGCCTCTTGTGCCCGTAATTACACCGGCTGTATAATGGACTAATTTCACTAACACACTCAGCGGTTTGTTTTGCGTCCCGCTGCCGCTGAGTCGTGCGCTCCCAGAGAAAAGACTACGAATTAGTTCGAAACATGTCGAGCTTAATTCGACTTGTATACTATCCGTATATTTCGCTATGATCGAGTATCACGGTCATCATCAGCTTTTTTTTACGTCTCACTTCTGGGCACAGGGAGAGGCCTGAGTACAGGATCCCAATGTGGGTTGGGAACTTCACACACACCATTGAATTGCTTCGCAGGAGTGTGCAGGTTTCCCCCATGATGTTTTCCTTCACCGAAAAAACTGAGGTGCGAGCTAGGGCTCGAACCCAAGACCCTCTTGAGAGGCCATAGGTCAAACCAACTAGGCTATCACGGCTTTTTATTACTCCCACGGTAGTTTTATGTTAAAAACGACATCACATTACTCAAAACCCAACGGCCCATGTAGGATACAATTCAATGTCACACGTACGATAGTAATTTCTTAACTTTCTAAACGCTAAGTGCCGGAGCCGATTTATGGGCGACGATAAATGGCCAACGTGCGCGTGCGCCGCCGCCGCTTCCTCGCCCGAATTCCTGACAATGGCTCTTGTAGCTCTAGCACAACTCACAGTGCGACTTCTATCTCGCGCGAGAACAACTGCCCGTCCTTTTCTGTCACTCAGAATGCAACGGGACGGTATAATCTCGCTCGACAAGCAATGTCGCTGCCAGTCGTGCTAGCCCTATTGGTGGCGTTTTATAGTCGCGTCTCTGAACTGTATACTGTTGGATTATAACAGTTGAGTTGCATAAGATACTTCGTTTGGTCGTAAAAGAGTCCTTTATGTCCTATCGAGCTATGTCTGCCCAATTTAAATCGGCTTATTATCAATTTCACCTACGTTTCTTTCCTCCTCCTCTTGCGAATCAATTCAATGGTGTGTGTAAATTCCCAATCCGCACTGGGCCCGCGTGGGAACTATAGCCCTCTCGTCATACTGAGAGGTCCGATCAATCCGATCACTAGAAGTGGGTCAGATTTAACTTGTAAGATTTGACCCGAACCTACATACACACAAACATTGTTTATGTTGGATATAAGCTTGTACAAAAAGTTTTATCTACACACATCATAAGTTTTCTATTATGCTTTCAAAAACCGTTGGTAATGTAATGACCATCATTAAGACAGTAAATTTTTGTCTTCAAAAATCAATACAACTTAAAAATATGCCACAATTTGAGAAAAGTAGTCGGCTCGATATGTTTGTCTATGATTAAAAAAAAACAGCCGAATTCGTGACAGGTTTATTATGCCTTCGGATTCTGAACCCATCTTAGAGTACTTTTAATATGTGTGTAGACAAAGTAATGCATGCCACTCTACATAATTTGGTCTTAAAACTTAAAACACTCATTAAGTATGTAGCAGTTGCATAAACTGCTATTTGATACCATATGCGTCAAAGGGCTGAGTTTACGCAACTATTCCAAATCGCAAAGCTATTCACCGCCGATTTCTCCGAGCGTCTATTCTACCATTCTACTATAGACTTATCTATTCTACCATTTCGCATGGGTCGGCCCCGTGTCGAATGGTGGTCTGTACGGATTATTTCACCGCGGTCTGGACGTTGACCCACGCCCGGCTGTCACGCCTCCCGGCCGCTAAACCCTCATCTCCCGCAGACATCAAACGTTTATCCTGACTGAAGCAACTACGTACGCTTAGTCTACCGTGTAATTATTAAAACAGACTGAATATTAGTTAAATGTAGTGTGGGTTTTAAATTTGCGAGCTAGGTTTGTCTGTGAAGTTGCAGAGTTTGGGAACTTAATTATGTTCGTCTCCTCGAATCGTTATTATTGCTACTGAAGCAACAATGTGCGACATGTTTTTATTTTAACATATCTTCTTACTCGTAGGGTACTTGAATGAGGGCTGTCGCGAGTCAAAAATCGGCTAGGGTGTGTCATTCTGTCATTCTCCACCAATGAGAGACAAGCTACTGGCCTATGATCGCGATAGCCCTTATTAGAATCAGAAATGATGATATCCGCAGTAAAACTAAGGTTACCGATATAGCCCGAAGAATTGCGAAACTTAAGTGGCAGTGGAGGGCACATTGCTCGCACTAGGTACTGATGGCCGATGGGGTCAGAAGGTTCTCGAATGGCGCCCACGGACCGGGAGACGAGCTGTCGGTAGGCCTCCAACAAGATGGAGCGACGACCTGGTAAAGATCGCGGGACCTATGTCCAGCAGTAGACGTCTTTCGGCTGACATGACGATGATGTTGAGTCCTTGTTGCACTGTCATTGTTCTTGTACATTTTTCGATGATCTTTGCCTAAAAAGCGACATTAAAATTTTCGTTTACAGAGCTTACTTCGTGTAGCCGCATGTTTCGAGAATATTATCTAACCCAAACATTATCTCACCGCGACCGATCTGTTTGTGATGAGCCGAGATAACGCTCTTCCGCTCAGTGTTTTGGTGACGTTCATTACCAGGCACTTGAGGTGTTTTATCTCTTAGTAGGTAATGTTGAAGACTTATCTGTAGTGAAAATATGAGTATTTAATGTAGGACTGAACATAAGACAAAAAAAAAGTTTTGCTCTCCTCCGATAATTAAATGTGAACGAATGTCTTGAAAAGCTTGCATCGAATTTGGATAAATGCAACCTGCGTCGAAAGACCAGCTGTCAATAAAATAGCCCATCAATCAGTTCGGGCTCTACAATGGATTATATAAACAAGTATGCATCTAACTCATAACACGGCCCGATCTCTATCGGTCATCATCATCATCATCACCATGTCAGCCGTAAGACTTCCACTACTGGACATAGGCCTCCCCCAAGGTTCTCCCCTCAGACCAGTCTCTATCCAGTCTCGGTCCGGTCTTGTGGTCTCTATCGGTAGTTGTGTTAAATGAGCCTCTGAGGTGATTAAAGTAACGAACACAATTACGAAACAACTTAACTGTATAAAACATCACGCAGGTTAAGCGTCAACTCCACTTAACATTGTTCCGCTTGACCAAATAAATCACGAGAGTGTGGAAACCGCCCGTTAGCTTGATTAATTAGCAGTAAGGGCTGTGTGGGCTGCGCGAGCGCAGCGGCTTGTGTTGTGGGAACGTAGCGAGCGCGCTGCGCTAGAAACGCACGCCGTTCACCGGCCGCTTTCCACTATATAACCACCAACTTCGGCGAGGTTACGGTGCGGTGTTGTTATGCTTCGAAAAGCAAGACGTGTTCCTTGGATTATGAGGTCTTGGCAAAATAGAAAATCTGCTTATGCAAATCCATTCCTGCTGCGCATCAGATTTCCTTCGCTAGGCCCTTGTTCAAGTCTTATTTTTGCCTCCATTACTGCCATACTCTCGACATTGTTAAAATAAAATGAATCCCTTGATACATTGCCTAAAGAATTGTTCTTCGAAGCCATAAAGCTCATTTATCACTCACACATCCGCAAGCGATCCAAATATGAATTCGCCGAACACTACCGTTAACGTCGCGTCAGCTTAGCTCATCCCCGCACCACGCTACACCTGCCTCGCTTCCAAATAGCACTGCGTCCATTGAGCCTTCACTCTTCAAAGCTTTGTCCTACTTTGTAATAACGTCGTCGATGTATACATTCCACGTAGGGAGTTCGCGGACGTAACGAGGTCGTGGGAAGATGTGCTTCCGCGCGCTTGAAACGTCAAGTTGTCATAGTCCCTAACGGTGCTATTGCTACTACTTTTGCGGGTAGGACCTTCTGCAAGATCCGTCCGGATCGCCACCACAGATTTACTCGCTAATCCTGCCGCTTAGCAGCAGTGCGTGCACTATTGTGTTCCGGTGTGGAGAGTAAGACGCCGGGGAAAATTACGGGCACAAAAGGCATTTCATGCCAACTAGTTGATAACGCTTCTGCACTGCAGTCCTTTTGGTTTAAAAAAAAAAACTTTTTTCAAACGAATAGGTAACTCTAGTCTGTTTGGTACTAAGCTGGAAAGTTTGCGAGCTGGCTTATGGAGGGCATAAGTTTGCGAAACTTGAACAGTTTTCTAGATTTATAGTTCAGTCAGTTATGTATTATGTAAGAATGCATCGCGAGAGAGAGCCTCTTGCGCGGGGTTGTTGAACGGTGCCGGCGCGGCCGCGGCGTTCGGCGTTTTATTAATAAAATGCGAGTGACGTGTATCGACGGGCGCGTATCGGATCGGGCTATTTATTGATGCGCGCGCGCACCGCCGTTCGCCTACTATCGATCGGGAAGCCGCCACTCTGCTGTTACTCGAAATTACTATTGCCGGTACCGTTTTACCGATTCGACTCGCTTGAGAAACAAATGAATGGGCCAATGCCGATTGCGACAAGCGTTTCCATTTAACGTTATTCTGTTTGAAGTCATGGTTTTAATCATTAATTGCTCAGTGAAAGTAGAACGTCGTTGTGATGTTGTTTAGTTTACTATAACTTTGGTAATTGAAATGCTTTAGCTCACATAGCAAGTGGCTATAACTTTGTACGTATGTTTGAAACAAAGCGTTCAAGAGGGAGGGTCGTGTCGTGTGTCGGGGCAGCTGCGTTCCCTTGCCTCGAACTGCGCAGATGGCTTGCCCGGGACCCGGTGTTATACCGTTCATTATCCGTGAGACATCCATAAGATTAGGGCGTTGCATTAATATATTGATGAGTTGGTGTGTTGGCGCTACCTGGGTATCCATGCTCGTTTTAAATGCCAAATATCTCTTTTCAATGTTTGAAATGAAAACTTAATAATCTTGGTACGCAAGTTAGGCCTGCCTCGGCATTGTTATGGTTTCTGAAGGAAAGTGATTATTGGTTCTTATTTTTGGTTACACAAAAATCGGAACAGTATTTTACTTTCTTATCCAGAGAATTTTTAAACTCTTTAGCGCTTACGCCGTGCGTTTTGAGCGCATTTTGATTAGCCCTCTTTCTATTGACTCGCGCGTTACTGGACAGCGTTGTCCCGTTTGAGTGAATAAACTACGCCCCAAAAACTATCGCCTTAATTGACAAACAAGTTTGTCTTCTTTCCACGCTTCAAAAATCATAGTTTGTAGGCATTTATAGTAAAGTAAATATTCCGGATAGGTTAGGTTAGGTTCGTACTGCAACAAATCCGTTTATGGTTAGGGCTCCCATTCCGTCCATATCGGGTGGTGCGGCTCGGTCGTGACGTCTGCGGGTGCGGGGCGGCGTGACGTCACGCGCACGTGGGCGCGCGGGACAGGGACGCCGCGCCGCGCGCGACCGCGACGGCGCGAGGGCGGGCGCGAGTTGACAGATTTCCACGCGCTCGATACTATCTCGAATTAAATTATCAAAAGTCAATAGGTACTACATTTGAGAGGAAATATTTGAAATTGCACCCATGGAGCAGCAATTGTTCTGAAACCTTCAACTGTGCTCTCTAAGTCTCTATTTACGACCAGTTCCGGTGGCCGCGGCGCTGTAACCGCAGCGGTTAACCTCGCTTCGGCCGGTTGTAAACAAAGCGCGCGCAGATTTTCCGCGACGTTGCCGCATCGCCGCTCCACCTAGCTGTCAAACGTTTCTATTTTTCTTTCGGCTACACACTGATTTCCCAGTATTTTGTCTCGTACGCTCCGAGCCCTTGAAGTTGTCTGGAATTATTATTAGGCTTCGGCAATTATGATGACATGATATAACATTCGTTAATGTAAGCGGAGCTCTTAATTTGAATAAGGAGACTGTGAATAGCGTTATGGTAATGTTGAATAAGCATTTCCTTTTGGATGAGCATGTTCTACGTTATGTAACATAATTTTTGTTCAAATGTTGTTATCTTACAAGGAACAATACTGGGTCTAATTCTAATTACACATTTAAAAAAAGAGACGTTCTTCAGTCAAGTGATGCCAATGCCATCTAGTCCCTGTATTGTTGTGTCGTGAATTAATTCCCCACTCCGTGGCTACCTACCTACACCCTACACCCGTATCTGAGATGTGTAGACGCGATGCAATGCGGCAGGAGAAGTAGTGGCGGGATTATTGAGGTTGCGGCGAGCGGCGAGCGAGCAGGACGGCGCGCGGCCCACGTGTCGCACAATAATGTTGTTGCGCTGTCACCCTCTCCGATAAATCTCACCGCTACTAGACGCTCGTAAACTAACATATTTATCGCCTACAAAGCACACACCGACGCACTTTATATTCCCAGCGCCCTCGGCTTTATTTCTGCCGGCAAGTTTAAATTAAACACATCCAAGATCATTATCGGAATACTGGAATACCAGTCGCAAATTGATTCGGCTGTCACGGTTGTTTGGCCGTTTATCTGATCGTTATCGGTAACCATTAGCAGCGAGAAACAAACAGTCCTTAGGTAAGAGCGGTGATAATCGTGCGGCGATGGCGTTCGGAGGAGGCGGGCGGGCGCGGGCTGCTGCCCGCTATCGATCCCGACGCAAGGTCGTGCCAACCACCGCCACCGCTCCGTGCTCCGCTCACACCACCGCACCACACACTAAATATGAGACCTTGAACCTTTTAACAACATTCGACAGAAACAATCTGCTGAAGGCAAACATCTCCAGGAAGTCGGTCACAAAAGCGAAGCTAAAAACAATGAGACTAAAGACAAAAACTCGGAGCGCGAAAAGACCTAGCGTAGCGTTTGGATTTGTAGTTGCAGATTTCCATCTGAACCCTACAAGTCAAAAGTAGATAAATCCTTAATACGAAGTAATCGCATAGATGGCGCTAGTCACTGCAAAAAGTGATAAAAACAAACTAAGATTTGAATACATAGAAAAAACTCGGCCTTTCCTCTATGTCCAATCGTGGTGTAGGGGAAAAGCACACGACCCGCAGTGTCGAGGATCCGGGTTCGATTCCCGGGGTTGGCATTTTTCTGGTTTTTTTTTCTGTGTATTCATGTTTCAGTGAATTTATAAAAAAATATAATTGATATTCACGGGAAAACCGTAAAAATAAAAAATTGGGAGAAAAAATGCAAAAAGATACTCCTACTGAGATCATGAAATCCTTAATAGCTACGTAAATTGTCCTAAGCCCTAAAGGTTGCATTTACCTTACAATGTTCTCGGCATCAAACATAATCGCAGTCGTGTCTAACGCAGGGATTAGGCAATGCAAATTAGAGCGAGCGAACGGCTTGCGGCAAAGCACAATCATCTCGATTCGACACGCATTGCCCAACGCGAAAGAATCCCCTTACACCAGAAACATTACGCGCTCATTATCACAGAAGTGTCAGCTGCCGTCATACGAAAAGCCCGATCGATGCCGAAATCCTTGAGAGGCCCTGAATCGCGATGGCACGGCGCTTGTCGTGACCCGCCACGGTACCAGAGTACGGTAACCGTACCGTTGGTTGCGTTAACGGCCTTGGGAGATGGAGCGCTGATGGTGCCGAACCGGCCTGGCTCAATAATAACTCCGTTCAATCTACTCTAGGCTGTAGCGGTATCCACGCAACGCTATTTACTTAAAAAGCTACGTCAAGCTTCACTGTCCTTGCCGAATCGACTAAAGCGGGACCAGTATTTTGTGAAGTTTGTCATAAGGGAGCTATTTTTGTGATTAATACCTATAGACCCGGATTCTGGTGGCTATCGAGATCTATCTTGATCTCAAATTAAACATTGATATCTATTAATACGAGAATCGACGCGTTGTCATTAGTTGACAGTTCCATTTTGTCATCAAACCATCATTGAGCAAAACAGTTATGATTTTTGCACATTTCAAATTTCATTTTCTTGTTTAAGATGCATTTCAAACTAATCGTTGCACATTTGACATTGTCAGCCGCACCAGTGTGATAACAGTCTCTTACTACTTCCATAGAAATTCCGCAACATTGCCTCACCTCACAAATAAAGGTTCAGGCTTTACCAAAACATTCAATTCAATTTGATCTTCGATATGATCTTCGAACCGTGACACGCTAAATTGAGATAAAACAACATCTATACATTGGCGTTCACCTTCAGCGTTATAAAAATTATCTCCGCTCATTAACGTGATTAATTATCCGTCGCTCATCGAAGCAGTTTAGCTATTCAATTTATCTGGCGATCGTCGTAATCGATATACCGATATCGGCTATAGATATCGGCTATAGCGGGAGTGGGGCGAACGTGCGATAAGCGATAACGATAAGGATGGTATCGCAAACTAGTTCATCTGTCCCGGTACGCACACCTGGAGCTAATGTCAAGGCGAGGAAGTTGGAACTGGTCCAGCAGCGACAGTAGGAAAGTATGATCTTTTTGAAATCGCCAGAAAGTGGGTTTTCGAGGAGCGAGCTCCTGCTTGGTTGTTGTTTGGTTATCAGATTCTTTTCGAGCTATGCTCGCCGAATTGTCGATCTACGTTCTTTAGCCAACATTGTGCTTTCACTGAGAGCTTGAAAGTCGATTAAGTCTCTGGAAAATTAAGCCAGCGAAAGGGAGTCGGACGGCACCTGACGGGAGTGATTTACTGAGGAAAAATTCAGGGGTTATTCTCTCACAGTGGGCGGGGCGTCTTATTTAGTCTTGGCTCATGCCATGATCGATGTATAATAAAAATAGTTTGTTGCTGAATTTCCTTCCACCTGTACCTACACAATAATAAAGGAATTTTATCAAAATATTATGGTCCGCGATGAAAATTCAATGTCAATTATAATGTCAGCACCGTTTGCATGTGTGCTCGCGACAGACACAAGCACGTGCGCCGCTTGGTCCGACGTGAGACGTCACGCGGATCGCCTCCGCCCCGCCCCCTAGCGCGAGCGAGACGGCCGCGCGCGGAGCGGCAACGTCGCCCGCAGTTTTGTTTTTGCTTGTAACGCCGGTGATAGGCCGGGTTTATCTTCCGATTGCGAATGCAGCAACAGCTATTTCAAGCGCACCCGCGCGCCGCACCGCTGCAATACGGATTTTATCGCATCACCACTATTCCGCTATTGTTTATATTTTCATCTTGATCCGTGACCTTCGAACGGTTTGATTTCATGCTAATTGATTTTATCTCGGCATGCGGCAGGAATACTAATAAGAATGTCACTTAGACTGTGTAGGACAACGCTACCAATACTCAAATTCCACTGTTTATTAGTTTATAACCTCTTTCCTGATGCGTTGACCTTAAAATCTCGGAAATGTCGCCAGTATTTACATACAGTGCTTTCATCGTCATCATAATCTTTAATTCAAGTATGCAAAAAGAAACAATAAATTTAAGCACGCAAATGACTGTTTTACCATTGAAAAGACAAAGACCGTGGCACAGTGAAGCCAATGTCAAGGGGACTCCTCTCATGATCATGAGAATAATTGCCCATGTTTCCAGTCAATCTGTTTGTGACGACTTCGCTCATTTACGAACATTTGTCAGTAATTGCATTTTAAGATTTCTCAATGACCTTCGTTTGATTTTTGACTGAAACTGTAAGAAATAATAGATTGCTTATTTAGCAGGCTGATTCTGCGTCCTACCTCTTTAATAACCTATTTAATAGAAATGAACTGTTTCAAAATCTAGGAACTAAATGTCCTCTAGAAGCTATTCTGGTCCATCAACTCGAGAAAAACTTTATTCGTTGTTCATTATTCCCACTAGTTTACCTGCAGAAACTGCATCGTAACATCTTGGACATGATATGAGGGACTATTCAAACGACTTCTTTGAGAGAACAACATACAATGACAATGCAAAGAAAAATCCGTTAAGCAGCTGGACTTGAACCAGCAACCTCGGTAATCCGTACCACTACCGAGGTTGGTTGGGGGTTGGTTGGTTGGTACGGATTACCGAGGTTGCTGGTTCAAGTCCAGCTGCTTAACGGATTTTTCTTTGCATTGTCATTGTATGTTGAATTTCATACTATGAATGTTTCATAAAAATAAAAACAAAAATAATCAATAAAACGATTATTTTCATTTTTTCTTTGAGAGAAGTTGGAGTTCTTTTTTTATTCCCTTACAAGTATTTACGCAACTAAATATTTCACCTCTCTTTTTTACAGAAGGCGACCAAGGCTCTTGGGAGAGCGGGCTGTCCTACGAGTGCCGTTCCTTGCTCTTCAAGGCCCTCCACAACCTGATCGAAAGGTAAAGTGAATTTGCTATATCATGCATGATGTCTCTGCTAATCATCGTGAACTGTAGAACTGTAAATAAAAGCATATATGTGTAAATCAGGTTTACAATAAACACTACTACTACCGTGAAGCTGGTCTGCCAGTTTGACCTTTGACCAACAAGTAACGAGTAAAAACGAAAGGAGCAGGAGTACAAATAAAACGTTTAAGGATGAAAAAGTTGCCCACATCTGGCGAGCTTACAACCGCAGAAAGACAACTTGGCCCATTTTCCAAAGAAGGCTAAACAATCAATATCAGTCACCTGAAGATTGATAGCCAATAGCATCGTGGACGGGTATTTATCGGTCGTATCGCGCTAGCGTCGCACGCGCAATTTGCTGCCATGCTTCGTAAGATCGATTGATTACACGCTTCACTTTGTTTTGACACAATTTATTAGCTTTATTATCTGTTAGACGTATAACAATTGTTGAATTATGTTGTAACTTTATTGAACAGACAGGAGTCTGAACAGCGTTTGGTTACCTTCAGTTTAAGACAGCGTCTATTTCATGTTCTTTACCTTGACTATTATCGTCGCATTCAGAATCTTCGTTCGCCTCATCGTCACTTTAACTACCATCCTCCTCTTTACAGAGTGCGATAGGTTCATGAACCAACAGTATACCGCAATTATAGTATTTCGCGCCAATTCATTTGCACCTGGCAGCTGCGGTGCGCGGGCGCATCGTCCGTCGACATTGTTTCATGAAGGTCGTTGCATCGCCGGGCGTTCTAATGTCGTTTTTTGCTGCAAGGACCGCTCGGGCCGCGAGCTGTGCGCCCTGCTAATGTTTTGTTTAATTTGTTTTTCCATAATTCCCGCACTCTGTATAGTTGTCGACTTCTTTTACATGTGCCGCTTTTACGGTAGACAAATTACTTTTAGGTACGACATGTTCCTACGGACCCGGCCTGCTTGCTTGATTCTTTATAACCACATTCATCACATTGTCACCAGCCTTTTTTACGTCCCACTGCTGACCACCATTACACATGATTATTTGTACCTATATGTGATGGCTGTTTGATAGCACTTCCGATAAAAATATCGAAACTGTAGCTTTCAAATTATTCACCCGACCAGCCAACGCTATCAGGCTTATTCATCCACTCGTTTGAAATCTAAATTGAAAACAGATGCGCCTCTGTATAATTGTATGCACTCTCAGTTATTGACATATTGTTTGTTTTCTCAGAATTCTCTGCAAATGTTTTTTGTCTGCTTAAACACAGGCTGGAAACACCTACTTACTTCAATGGACGTTTGAAAATTACTCTCGATACCTAAATTATTCAGTTTCTAGAAGGAATACAAATATTTTGTTAACAGTAACTCTCTATGTAGATCGCTCTACGGTTGTTAAAGTAAGCTCCATATCCCAGGCTCGAGCTTCGGTATCGGGCATGCACGAAATCCAGACGAGTCGTTGACCCCGGCGGCACGTCAAAGCCACAATGCGCCCGAGACGAGATTGTGACCATTTTACGATGCTTGCCTACCTACTTGTAATCTTTAAGGATGGCAGACGTGAACATTTTTACTAACTTTTTGGCCAATAACCCACTTACTCGTTTGTTAGTGTAAAGTTGAAGAGTTTCGTACCTACATTCGTGTTCGTGTGAAATCTGTACTATGTACAATATTTATAATACAATACGTGTCTCATAGTGAAACTCGTGACAGCCAGACGAATTATGACGTGATGGTATCGCCAAAACAAAATTAGACTGTACCTAGCTCGTGTAAATTATGCCACCTCGCACCTACATCGACTGTCAAGCTCGCATCGCGTCTCGCTCGCTCCTCCGCTGCCGTAGCTCTTCTCATCATCATCATCAAACTTAAGAGTTACACTCTTGTCGGTGGAGTGTCTTCCAATCATCTCTCCTATGAGCCAGTTCCTTGACCTCCTGATACGACACGACACCGGCCTTCTCCTTTATCTGGTCCATGTAGCTTCGCCTAGGTCGACCTCTTCCTCTCTGTCCTTCATTTTTTCCTTCTAAAAAGCTCTAGTCTAGTTCTAGCTCTTCTATTTCATTCGAATTGGAATCGTCTAAAATATGACATCGATATCAATAGGCCTCAGACCTTTCTAAGGTCGGGCCGGGACGTCCCGACGGGGTCGGGGACCGAGGCGTCGCGAAACGGCTCACGCGATGCGGCGGTGCACGGCACGCGGTGCTACTGAGCCCCTGCCTACTCCGAATCCGAAGTCCGAAATTCGAAGTTCGTATCCGACCGTCCCGCTCACGCTAACTTAGATTAACATTGACATGAAGGCGAGAGGGGCGGTCTGACACGGACTTCGAATTTCGGACTTCGGGGTAATGGCTCTGAGCTGAAGTACTCTTGTAGGTTGTTAGAGATAACCTAACCAAATCAGAAAAGTTGAAAAACATCCGACATTTTCGTTTCAAAGTTCATTAGGTATCTCAAAAACGGCTGGCCGGTGTTTAGGAAACTTAGCTAAGAATCATCTCGATTAAACTAGCTTTCGATTAAAAAGCCGCATCTAAATCCGTTTAGGAACTATGATGCCATATTCAGATAAACAGGTACTCACATAGTAGTAGGTACAGTCAAAGGGCAAAGATATTGATCCGCGCAAAGCTGCAAAAATATGTATACATCAACCTTACCGTCGCAGTAATAAGGTCTGTATACATATTTTTGGGACTCTGTGGTTTATACATTTTGGTGACCTTGACTGTACTTACATAGGTCAATCTTGTACTCTCCTGTTTCTAGGCATGGAAATTGTTTGCGAATAGCTTGTCTGGATTGGAAGGCTCGCGGGTGTTTTTCTGGTTGACGTACTTATTCTAGATATTCCGGTTTTCTCTACGTGAACTTCGTTCTTGAGACCTTGCAGTTTGTATTAAATGAATAATAAATATTGTGGAACAATTGACACCAATCGATTTAGTCCCAAATTAAGCAGAGATTGTGTTATGGGTAGTACACAACGCGGCTAAACATATAACATTCGTATTCATCATACAGATATGCTGCCCCGACCGGGGATCGAACCCGGGATCTCAAGCTTCTTAGTCACAGGTTCTGTAACCACTGCTATCCGGTCGTCAAATAGGCTATCACTTGCTCGTTTGCCTTCCTCGTCGTATATTATTAAAAAAAAAATGCAAGTTAAGGCGCTTTCCTGACCCAGACGCTGAAATGGCTGCTTTTTAAAGCCTTTCTGTAAATTATTTAAACCATAAAATAAATAAATAAATAAATATCATGGGACAATTTGACACCAATTGACCTAGTCCCAAACTAGGCAAAGCCTGTACTATGGGTACTAGACAACGGATAAACGTACTTATATAGATAAATACATACTTATATACATATTAAACATCCAAGACCCGAGAACAAACATTCATATTCATCATACAAACATCTGCCCCGACCGGGATTTGAACCCGAGACCTCAAGCTTCATAGTCAGGGTCTCTAACCACTAGGCTATCCGGTCGTCAAACAAAATATATAAATACATTAGGTATCTATAACATCTTAACTTGCTTTTCTGTGTTTAATTTTTTTTTCCTATTTAATACTTATGATATCTGCATCACAAGTAAGTCAAGTTGCAATTAATATTCTGTTACTAGGCATCATAAGCATAATTTACTTTGACTTGTGACATACACCAATGTATAGAGAATTTAATGGGCTAGGATGTTTAACATTATTAAAATACCTTTTTATAATCATCATCATCACTATCATCATCATCGGCCTATTTACGTCCCACTGCTGGGCACCAGGCCTTTATTTAGAATATTTAAAAAAAATTAAATAAGTGATTTACGTAATCGGTGCGAATTTGAAAAAAAAAATGTTTTTTTTGAAAGGACGCGTTATTTGTGATAACACTGTAAAATGAAGTTAGACCGATATTTAATAGATGTCGTCACAAAAACGAAGTTGTTTAGTAGAAGTGAGGTGGGGTGAGGAAGGCGCGAAGCGTTCAAGGTTATCCTCTCAGGGAAGCGTCTTAAATAGCAAACTTAGAGGCCCAGTTAGAAGGTTTAATTATTATATCGTCATAATTAAACAGTGACAAGTCTCAATAGATGGAATGTGATCGTTGGTAATAAGTCCCACAAAAACCTTCGATGCTAAAATTATAATTGGGTATAACATACGTGCCCGGTACGAGCTCACAACGTTGCATTCCGGGCTCCTGACACCTGCGCGTGCGCTGATCCCTCAGTGGCAGTTTGCATGCGGCGCCGCGTACCAATCTAACGCCGTTTACTGCCGCGGACCCATTGTCACGTAGTTATGTATGTATGTTACTATGTTCGCGACGGTATACGCGTATACAGTGCATACCGTTAGGGGTTTTTAACGTCAGGATAGGCCTTTGGAACATTTTCAACAAAAAAAAAAATATTCCGACTAATTGAGAACCTCATCCTTTTTTGAAGTCGGTTAAAAAGGAAACCGCCTGCGAGCCCGCCGGCGGTGCCCGTGCGCACGTGCGGGCGCGCGGCTCATATAGCTGGCATTAATTTTAGTGCACACAAAGTTGGCATAAAAAACGGAGTACCTATCGAAGGGCCCCGTCCATACGCTACATATTATGTCTGTTTTCCATCCATTTTGAAATACAGCATGGTAAGTGATAAGGTGTAATTTTTTCTAACTTTCTATTGACGTTGACACAATTTTTCGATTCGCGTTTGTCAATTTTAACGTAGCCTACGCTACTCTAAGTTTACGTAATACTGTTTGTCTTAATACAGTAGTCGTCTAACGCATTCCAAAACAAGTTTATTTTATAGCACTAAAACTCCCATTCTCAGTAGTAATACTAAACAGCGTTGTTTACATCGCTATCGGCGCCGAATGCGTGGGCGCAGCGATAGTCGCGGCCGCAGCGCCTGAAATAAACTCACTAATTAATTATAATTAGATCATTGTTGCTTCGAGCTTTATTAATAATCGAGTCGCGTGCTTATAGATCTGTCTCTTCCACTCGCGTCACACTTACTCAAAGAGTGAAAGAGACAGTCCCAAGCTGACAAGGTCAAGTCAAGTCCCTTTTCATAACACTGCCCAACCAACAAAGACTCCGTAACTTAGCGATCTTAGCGAAGCAAAACATTATCCGATATGTAGAGGTAGAGCAATAATTATAAATTACTCATTGCGTAATTGCTACTTGTGAACGATTAATCACCGCTGGTTTATGCTACACAAAGAGATGTGTAACATTAATACTCTTGTGTTATACCTGTTTATGCTACAAGGTTTTTTAGTAACCTATATTTTAATGGAGCACCATTCACATCCGAGCTCTCTTCTTCAGCGCACTTGCGCCCACTGTTGGGCAAACGCCTCTCCAATTTTTTTCACTTCAGCCCGGTTTGCATTTAATCTCGCCCAGACCGGGCCAGCGGTCGAGCTGATGTCATATTACCACCTTGCTGGGGGCCTCCCGACTCCTCGCTTTCGCGTGGGCCTTTGTGCAATCTTGAGCTTGTTGATCAGCTGCATTGTGTGTGCTACAATTACATCCAAGCAAACTTCAATTTTATCTACTCCTGGCGTTCCATTGCCCTTTGTGGAATTTTGAGATTGTTGATCAGCGGCAATGTGTGTGCAAACTTCATAAATTTTCGCTTGGTTATGCATCTTCACGTACTAGATTTAACACATCAAAAGTGTATCGTAATGAGGGTTATCGCTAGTCAAAAATCCGCAAGGATCGCTAGCTTGTCGAGTGAGGTCTATCTATCTGTACACCAATGACAGACAAGCTACTGGCCTATGATTGGTGGAAATAGACAGATATACCTCACTCGTCCTAGAAGATTTTTGACTCGCCATAGCCCTCATTGACCTAGAAAACGTGCCGAATGTTCACCCTAGTCGAAAGGTTATTGACACTCCAAAGGATGTCTTTCAAAGAGAAAAGGAGCTTGATTTGACCAGTACTTTCATCATCATCATCATGTCAGCGGAAAGACGTCCACTGCTGGACATAGGCCTCCCCCGCGGCTCTCCACTCAGACCGGTCTTGTGGTTTCCGCATCCACCGCGGTCCCGCGATCTTTACCTCGGCTGGGCACCGTTCGGGAAGCTTCGCGGTGTCTTCGTCCAAATTACCGCGATTGAAGTCAAAAGTCTTTGAACAGTATTTTTATTCTAATAATTGTGACCCGCAGAAACCTTTTCCTAGTACGTGTCACAGTGAATTCCCTGATAAGTGGAGCGATGGCTCATTGCAACAAGATTAACAGTCCTCCCAATTGGAATGGTATATTTGTACACAGAACTGTTTCAGGGTAGAAAGAAAGACTGCATCGATTTGCATGGGATGGGAACCGAGAACCGAGCTTGTAACGTTGTGGTATTTTGACGTCACGAGTGTAATTTTGTGAGGAAATACCTCGATTAACAGTTCCAAGTTTTGTGGTGGTGTTTGAACAGTTGATTGTTGAACAAGGTATTTTGTTTTTGAAACTTGACGTCGCATTTCGGAAAACGATCGGATGCTAGAACGCGCAATGAGATTATCAGCTCTTCTTTTCGGCACGCGAGCTACATACACTCTTTCCTTCTATCCCGATTTATTCTGTGATATTACATACATACACACACAAAACACCATAGAATATGCGCAACTGTAATCGGTTGCAGTTGCAACACCAGCCTTGCTAGTTAGGCATGCTTCTATGTATGTATGTATGTATTTTGTAACTGTTGTAATCTACTAGCTGTTTCCCGCGATTTTCGTCTGTGTAGAATTCTATTTTCACTATCCCTCTGGAAACATGTAGTTTTCTGTGATAAAAAGAAGCCTACCTATGTGTGATTCTGATTGCATTTTTAGAAATGTCGATCAGTGTTCTCACTCAACGCAGTTTTATGAATGAATGAATGATTGTGCTAACGTCATTTGTCTCTCTCTGTTACAGATGCCTTCTCTCGCGGGACTTTGTGAGGCTCGGCAAGTGGTTCGTGCAGCCGTACGACGGGGACGAGGAAGATGTCGGAAAAAGGTAAAAAAAAAGCGACGAATTGAGAACCGCCTTACTAAATTTGGTGTGATGGTACGGCACGTGGCAGGGAATGCCAAGGATCCTGGTTCGATTCCCGGGGGTTAGTCGTGTTTTTTCTGGTTTTGTTTATATTCTTGTTTCAGTGAGCATTTGAAGTATCACAATGGATTTTAAAGGGAAAAACCGAAAAAAAAAAATTGGATAAAAATACAAAAGGTACTTACTCCTCATGAAAAAAAATCTGTGTTCAATATTGGCTACTGATGATGCCGTAAAAATATCAATTTTATAAATGAATAATTATAACACCAATTGACCTAGTCCCAAACTAGGCAACGCCTGTACTATAGGCACTAGACAGCGGATAAAAATACCTGTATACATTTTAAACATCCAAGACTGACTGATGAAATATTGTCAAATATTGATCGAATCGCCACTAATAGAAAATGTCAGCTTAGTAAGTCGTTTTGGTTATAATAGACTAGCTTATGCCCCACGGCTTTGCCCCGTGAAATGTTTCAAAATGGGCTAGTTCCCTATCCCGTGGGAATTTCGAAAAATCCCTTCTTAGTGCACCTCTGAGATACTCAAGGTACATGTGTGTCAAATTTCAAGTCAATGAAAATAATCGATTTATTGATTATTTTTGTTTTATTTTTATGAAACAAAAATAATCAATAAATCGATTATTTTCATTGATTCAGAAAATAGCTCCATCTCTTGCCACTAATGCGTAACTGTAGAAGTTCCGTAGTGGGTGAGCTGCTTGATTAAGCTACTCATAGATGGCGCTGAGGAGAGATCTTCCAAATAAAATATGACACAAGGCATTGAAAAATTCGTTAGGTACACCAACGTTAAGTATAGCTTAATTGGTGGAGCGTGGTACGGATTACCGAGGTTGCTGGTTCAAGTCCAGCTGCTTAACGAATTTTTCTTTGCATTGTCATTGTATGTTAAATTTCAAGTCTCTAGGTCCAGTGGTTTAGGCTGTGCGTTGTCAGTCAGTCAGTCACGGTAGTGTTTTATTTTGGTTATAATAGATAATTAGATAGACCTTATTAATTAGTAGCATAGAAGTAATGAATATTGGAAGTTCAATTTGAGACAGTTTCTCAATGGCTGTTTCCAAATTGCAAGCGGTGGTAACACACCAGCTTCACTTCCTATATAGAAATGAGGATCTCTGTGTTGTGCTCGTCAAGAACCAAGGGCGCACCTTCGTTCCCCCTCATACATTTATACATTAAATTATTTAAATGTATTTGAACACTTTTCTCATGAGCAAAAATCTCAAAATAGACATGAATAATTTTCACTGAGTCATTAGACTGATAATGTAATTAATCTCGAACACAGCTGTATAGAAAAATACTGTGCGTGATAAAGTTGTGTGATTTAAATATTTAAATCATAGTATCATATGATAAAGTGTATGTACTTTTGGTAAACACTGTTGATGGAATTGCTTGCTATTTGTTTCTCAGATTTAACTAGCGGGACCGTGTTTTATAAAGCTGCAATTTACAAGTGGAAATCTCTTTCTAACAAAAAGTGGTAGAATGAGACTTCCGCTTGTAAATTGTAACTTCATACTTTCGTTTGATCATTTATAAACCTG
The DNA here is from genome assembly GCA_963691665.1 of Clepsis dumicolana. Lineage (NCBI taxonomy): Eukaryota > Metazoa > Arthropoda > Insecta > Lepidoptera > Tortricidae > Clepsis > Clepsis dumicolana. Next base: position 1,879,526 of record OY829509.1, on the reverse strand, counting down.
TAGGTACTTATTACAAGGGTCACCTAAATAATTGCCGTCTTCATATCAAGGCTAATAGTGTGAAATTCCGACTAAATGTCGGTTACAATTATAAATTTTAAATGTTGTTACATACATTGTGAAATGAAAAGTACTTATACTTACCTAATTACCTAACTAATAGCTGATGTGTTACTAGTTAGGCAGTGTTAGCTAGTTTGTTTAGATCTTAATTGTTACCTGTAAAGGTATAATACTTATGTATAATTATATTGCTACGCCCTTACAGGGTAGAACCCAGGTTAACTTAATTTTATGTACTGTGCAATAAATAAATAAATACATTTGAATATTAAATGATTGAAATTCAAGTACCGATAATACTAAATCAAGTTTATCATATGCCAAGGACGATGAAACCAAGAGGACTGCCAATGGCTATACAACGTCGCGTTCCTGCTGTAGCTAGTTTCACTTATTATTAAGGAACGCGGCATCGTATAGACACTGGCAGTCCTCTTGGTTTTACGGTCCTTGTCCTATGTGTAGGTTTGTCCGTGCGGCGATGCCGTAAAATTATAAGTGGTGTAATTGTCACAAATGAGGCCGCCATTTTGAAAATAATTATTAAAACAGTGACGACACACTTCGTTGGTTCCGTAAGATATAATTGTCTTATGTATATAGTACCCAAAACCGGAGAGATTGTATGAAGAATGTTATGAGATTAAGGGAAGCAAGATGTCAGGATCGTAGCATGGGGAAGTCCGTGGTCTCTGCCTACCCCTCCGGGAAACAGGCGTGGCTGTATGTATGTGTATAATTGTCTTCCCAATTTTGCGGAGCAATATGAAATCGCGTGTGCAATAACTGCTGATAAAAAAATATCTTAGGATAACAACAACAATAGTGATTTGCGAGTGTATAGACAAACACTTGGATGTGTTTATTTTGATAAGGATAAGGAGTAAAGCGCAAATGTGACTGCGCCTGAGCTTATCTTGATTCGTTTTCTTTTGAAAGGCTGCAAATTATGTTCTTTAGCGGGAAATCCGCTAGATGGCGCCTGTGGGGACTTGGGTGGTGAGATCTTGATGTCTCATTTTTTAATTTTCACAATCGAATTAGTGTTTTAATATTATTTGTACACTCAACGCCACAGAAGTTCAATATCTTACACGGTACATACCTACGTCTGTCTTTGGGCTAAATATTTCAGATCTTATTGATTATTAAATATTAAAAATAGATTCCAAATTGAGTTTTAACGTATTGTAAGCTATTTTCCAGTTTCCAGGTAATATAATGACAGTAATTGACTTCCTCTTGCCAAATCCTGACATACAACCTTTGCTTCCCTTTATCTCATAACATTCTTCATACATGCTCTCCAGTTTTGGGTACTACTGACCTGTCCTTTATCCAGAATACCACCTTTTATTATTTATTATTTTTTAATCTCTTTACACTGTGGCTAAAGCGTCGTCTCTTCGTTTCAGCCCGTGGCACCTGTCCTTCTCGTTCGCGTTCTTCCTGCACGGCGAGAGCACGGTCTGCGCGTCGGTGGACGTGCGCCAGCACCCGCCGGTGCGGACGCTCACCGCCAAGCGGCTGGCCAAGCTGGGTGCGCGGGAGCCGCAGGTCGACCCCGACAACAAGGGTGAGAGGATGCTGGGATGTTACTGTCGCTGTTGCCACCCGGGAGACGGGGGCGGTCTGGGATTGTAACGGCGCATACACAAATGCGGATGGATCAAGTGGATCGATCAATTCTTTTTGTGTTTTTATTCTGTCCCGTAATGGGGGTGCGGGGGGGGGGGGGTAGCTGTCTTCCCCCAGTACCCCGGATATCTCGTATCAAGTCATATGCCATTTGTTCACAACCTTAAGAGTAATGTAACATTGTACTATTATGTATTCTGTGACATACCTTGTAAATATTCAGATTAATTATTTTTAAAAGAAGGCAACCCTAACGTAGTCAGGAGCGATAAGAGATACACGATAGAAAGAGAGGCAAATTGTTGGTGAATATAACTGTAGGCAATTAGCGCTGTCTCGACCTCAATTGCGCTTTATTGTGTCATAGCAAGAATCGCTATTTATGTAAATGATTTCGCGGAGTCGGTCTTCTATACTTGTACTTCATCACTATTTGTGAGATCCTGTAATTGGCTCTATGTTGCTATTCTCACTACTTATGTTGTGTTATAAGCTGTTGGTTCTCCTTAAATAAATAAATAATGTATTCTGTGCCCTAATGACGCCTTGTTATATCCCGTTGCAGTGATCCTGGCGCCGTTCGGTCTGGAGGGCACGGTGACGGGGCGCGACTGGGGCGACAGCGACGCGGCCACCGCGCGGCTGCTGGACGCGTGGCGGCAGCTCTACCCGCTCGAGCAGGGCTGCGGCGCCGTCGAGGTAACCCACGCACACAAACTTGGGTCACGACGAGGGCTAGAGAGTATGAGTTCGCCGCTGGAGGCGCTAGTGTAGTGTTAGGTTAGGTTAAAGACATGTCAAATAGTACTAAAAGTTGTTTTTTTTATACGACTAAGAAGGCAAACAAGCAAGTGTGTCACCTGATGGCAAGTGATCACCACTGCCAATAGAAACCCTGGGGGTTTGCAGATACGTTGCCAATGCCAACCAAGAAAGCTAAGATGAAATGCCTCTTGTGCCCGTGATTACACCGGCTGTCTTACTCTCCACACCGGAACAACAGTGCAAGCACTGCTTCTTGGCGGTAGGATTAGCGAGTGAGATGGTGGTAGCGATCCGGACGGACCTCGCACAATGTCCTACCACCCGCAAAACTACTACTACCCGTACCTGTACTTGCCAGGGTTTTTTCCGCGGCTTTTACTAATTGTTGCAAATATTTTCCATTACTAAATGTGAGTTTACGGGTCAATGAATGCCATTGCTTTTCGGTTCTGAGGTATTAAACATGATTTACCTAAATGTACTTCAGAACCTCAAGCGACAGTGGCGACAACTAGTGACCACAAAAACGATAGCCCTCATTGACAAAAAAAAAGGTAAAATAAACTGATCACCCACGCATATACAGGGTTAGTTTTAATGAACCGTCAAGACTTGAGCCAGGGATTGAGTAAGTCTAAAATAACACCCCTGTAAAGTTTTTACCGGTCACCTAGCGCCTTGCGACCTGTACAGGGGGTGGTCAGACGAGTTAATGAAGCCTACTGTGTCAGGTCCTGATGGGCGGCGTGCGCATGCGCTACCCGCTGCCGTACGTGCTGGTGACGGGCATGGAGCCGCCGCCCGCGCCGCCGCCCCCCGCCGCCGAGCTGGCCGCGCGCGCCGCCATGGCCCTCACCTCGCCCAGGCCCCGCCAGGTACCTCCGGCCCGCCAGGGGAATATCAATTCATATCATGGGACGAATTTGACGACCGGATAGCCCAGTGGTTAGAGACCCTGCCTAGTAAGCTTGAGGTCCCGGGTTCGAATCCCGGTCGGGGCAGATGTTTGTGTGATGAATACGAATGTTTGTTCTCGGGTCTTGGATGTGGAATATGTGTATGGTTTATCCGTTGTCTAGTAACCATAGTACGGGCTTTGCCTAGTTTGGGACTAGGTCAATTAGTGTCATGTCAATTGTCCCATGATATGTATATATATGTATGTATATTTAATTTCCTTTGCTTAACAAATTCTCTAAAATCATATAGTAAAAAGTACATATATTTAAAATCTCTATATGTATGGAAGTAGGAAACAGACCTGTCTCCGAAGCTTTGACCGGTTTGAGTACACTTCCGAAATTAATAAAGAAATATAAAGGTACTGTGATTCTTGTACAAGTTAACGAAAATCATTAATTATATTTCTAACAAAATGAAAACGCCATTAATATTGTCTAACGACATGTCGAACTAATGAACGCTATTGCGAGTCAAAAATCCGCTAGGGTCGAGTGAGATCTGTTAATTTCCACCAATGACAGGCCAGTACCTTGTCTCTCATTGGTGGAGAATGACAGATAGGCCTCACTCGGCACAATACAATACAGGAACTCTTTATTGAATACCACATAACAAACAAAACAGAAAAAGGTACAAAGAAAATGCAAGGTACCAATGGGCGGGCTTATCGCTACTTCGCGATCTCTACCAGGCAACCGTAACGGAATAAAGGCACCTAGTGATCCTAGCGGATTATTGACACGCGATAGCCCCTAATTGGCAGCGGATTAAAATAACGTATTCTTTACACTTTGCAGCCTTCCGACGTTTCCTACGGCGAGACGGAAGAGAAGTTTGAGGATTTCGTTGATCCCACCAGAAAGTCACCTTGTACCTGTGCCAAGTAAGTCGCTGTCGATTCCCTGTATTGCTATATACGATTTTCTTAAGTATATGCGTCGGATGAGGACGAAGCATAAACCAAATACAGGCCTTATACAACTAAGTGCGAAATTCGGAATTCGTGTCGCGCCGTTCCGCTCACGCTAATATTATTTAATACGAGAGTGAGCGGGACGATACAATACGAACTTCGATTTTCGAATTTCGTAGTAGCCCCCCAGTTCTAAAATTATTCGTCTTTGACTACAGTCTGTGATATCACGTAATAATGTGGAGCATTTTAAGTCGTGATAAATTTCAATTCATTACTGCAAATCGTATTTGTGATTTAAATACGATGGCACATTTTGTGAAGTGTTTGGTCTATGTAGAGTATGCGTCACGACAATTTATTAATTATGTAATTTAGTAGATAGGAGCAGTATATAGCCGTAGTGTAAGAACGTTGTGTGCCATGCATTTATATACGTTTGTTATTGTATGAGATAATTACGTATATGTTTATCTTGTTTTTTTTTATTGAAATGCATTTGAATGAACTTCAAGCTCTGCCGCTTACGGCCGATGTTACAACTAAGCTGCTATATTTTATCTACACATATATCATAAGTCCTCTATAATGCGTTCAGAAATTGACTATAATGCGTTCAGAATTACTGCTGTCGCCAGCAGTAACGAAATATAATTACTATTTGAATTCGATGTCGTAATGACTTTTCGATTCAAATTTGAAACATCTTTAAACACCAATGTAATTTACAATAAAAAAAAAGTCGATACGAAACGTCAGCTCGGTAAGTTTGTCTATGATTAAAAAAAAACAGTCAAATTCGTGACGGGCGTGATATGCCTTCGGCTTCTGAACCCATCTTAGAATACTTATAATATGTGTGTAGATAAAGTAATGTATGCAATTCCACATAATTAGGCCCTAAAACACTCTTGTGATCCTATTATGAAACTCGGCTTCGCCTCGTTTCATAAAAACACACTCGTGTTTTAAGGACCCTCATGTAACAATTGCCTAAACTACCACGTTGTCCAAATTGGCCGTGAGCGGCGACACGCGATGGAGCTGTTTTATTCAGGGTGTAGCTGCCATGTAGATTTAGGTAGATGTTATGTATGTGAATGTTTTATTATTATTATATTAGTTTATTATAGTAGTGGAATAGTAGAGGGATGCCGCTGCTTCGCCTTAGGACCCGCCGTGTCTGCCTCCAGGCTTGAAGGGGGTCGATACTGCCAGTATCGATCCTTTTCTCATCAAGTAGGGAAGGAACACAGCTAAATAACGGGACGGTTCTCTAAGAAGCTTAGTTATAAATGGGAGCACATAAAAAATAATCACAATGATATGACTAACTGCCGAAATGGAAAAAATATCTTTTGTTATGGTCAGAAGACAATTTATTTGACTGTGAAATCGATTTAGTGTAGCAATGTTTGTTGGCTTGAGTTTTTATACCACGTGATCTTAGATTTACCCTTGTGGAGTAATCCGTTTTAAAAATACTCTAAAAGTGCTTAAATTAACTCAGTAATAATCTTATTAAACATCTCCAGTCGAGATCTCCTGTATCTGTACAGCAAACTATTCAAAGATACCTATACACAGACCTTATTGCCAGTCATATAAGGTCTATGTTTAGATATTTATAAACGTTTCACTGTTCAGATATTGGAGAAATCAACTGTCTCAAATTATTCTATGGTTTTAAAATTTCTGCTGAGCCGAGTTGTCTGAAACTTTGAGATAACAGCTGTAAATATATATTATATATCGGGTAAATCAAACAGTATCTGGAGTAAAGATAAAGTAAATAATATGAAAAGTCCAATCAAGGCGGTGCGGGTTCGAATCCTGTACAATTTCAGAAGAAGAGAGTTACCCATTGACTTGAAAATTGAGATCAATTAGTTGGGACTCGTTCATGTGTCATGTCGGACCTCTTTTCAGTCCAGTAGGAAAGCGAGAAGTCCCCTAGTGTAGGCTAAAGCGGTCGTTCTTGGGAGCTAGCAAAGAGGTATGGCTGTGACGGCCTAGGGAACACCGACGGCATTAAAAAAGGCTTGCAAAGTGGGGTTACGGTTAGCGGTAGGCAGTGGCGGGCTGTGGCCGCCGGCGCTAGCGTTGTGTTGGTGGCAGGTGGCGGCGGCGCCGCGCCGCGCGCGCGCCTCCGTTCCACCGCCGCGCCGCGCCCGCCAGGCCCGCGCCGCGCCGCGCGCAGCCGTGAGTACCGCACACGCACACACTCACACACGCACACTGCTATACTGGCCTCGCGCACTAACTTACTAAAATATCCATGTTTCGATGATAACGTCGCGGTAGTAGGGTTTGTATACGTGTTTTTGAGACTACTGTATACTCAAGGACTGCGGAGGGTAGGGTATGACGGGTGGGGGGATATTATGTCCCACTTCCATCGTCATCTGAAATACATTGTGTGCTTACCATCAGACGCCTAGTAGTCACTTTGCTGAGCTGCTATAAAAAAAATGACTACAAAGTCGCGTTTCTTTAAAATATAAAATAAGTTCACTATATGTGTGCGTGTATGAAGAGTTGTATGAATGTGGAGGAGGCTAATGAGGTGTGTAAGGATCGTAGCAAATGGCAAGCCATAGTTTCTGTGTGAAAGAGGCGTGATATATGTATGTATGTAAGTGCACTATAAAGAGGTCTTTGTGCCATTAATTTCGTATGACACTTAACTAGATCGCTGCTTAACACAATAAGGCCACGACCGACGCGCCGATTTTAGGTTAACTGGTAGATATCCCGTGGTAAATTCGCCTTTGTAAATTTACTTTTGTTCTGTTACCTGTCACTATTTTTTGTGTCCAATAAAGATATATACATAGGTATGTATATATCTTTATTATACGTACAAACGCTATCTAAGAAATCAGAAAAACTAATACAGATGGCACTATTGTATTAAGCAGAAGTCTAAGTGCCATACTAAATGAATGGTACAGAGACTTCTCTACAGTTAACTAGCCAAATCAGGTATATTATTTTAAAGAATCGCTACCTTGTATAGACAGGCAGTTCTCTTGGTGTCCTTGACTATACGATCACCGTAGAGCATGTTCACACCTGCTGGGACAGGGTGTGTGCTGACCACACGCCACACAAACAGACAGATAGTGCCTCTTGCCCGCTGTATTGTTAGTGTAAACTGGATGACACACAGCGTAACGTGCTACCCCCTTATTCATAAACGCTTATCAAGCTTCTGTTAACTTAGCAATATCTTGTCTTTATCTGTTACTTTGACATTTGCCTTTGTCAAACAAAGACAAACGATTGCCAAGTTAACAGAAGGTTGACAAGCGTTTATGAATAAGGGGGTTAATGTTTAAAGTTAATAGTCATCAGCCGAGTGAACAGTGTAGTGGCCACTTTAGGTCGTTGCAAACTGAACTACTAATGTAACACACTTCAGTCGTGATGATCTTGTTTATTATCAAGAAAAACAACATTTTTTTGTGAACGTAACAGAGTCGGATGTTTTAAAATGAGTATACGGCTTCTGAATTGTTCACAATTTACGGTTTAGTTTGCTTCGACTGCCGTAAAATGCTGATAATGTGGAGGCACTGAAGTAGGAAGCTAATTACAGAATTCAACTGATACAATTTATGAACAGTTTGCCTCCGTTTCTCGAAGTTTGTTAGACTAATAATATTAGTGTTTTGCCTCGTAAATTACACGACAAAATGAAACAAAACACAAATATCTTTAGTTTAATAAACTTCGAGACACGGGGCTATGGTACTAATTTAATATCACTACAACGCCTGTTTACGTTGATATATTACATCTGCTGCTAGCGATTTGTAAAGCCGTGAAGAATAATTTTCGTTTATAATTAGTGCTTATCATTAGCAAAAGAAATATGTCTCTAGCAGTACCTAATGAAAGGGTCAGTTACCTCTAATATAAGTGATTTACATCGTACGCTCGATGCGACGTGTGGGATGTGGTTTGAGATTCTGCATTTACTTGCCGCTTAAAGTTGAGTTATGAAAACGTTTTCTAGTAAAAGGTTCCGAAAACACCTTTTTAAACCGACTGCCTTTATGAAGAGATAACTGGTAGTTTTTGTTATGGATACTTCAGTGCCTTCTAGTGTATTATTTCTCTAATGTAATAGCGTTGCGTTCGGTATTATCTCCTTATCTATCTTTCTATGCCTATAAAACAGTACCGTGACTTACTGACTGACTGACAGACAACGCGCAGCTTAAACCACTTGACTTAGAGACTTGAAATTTGGCAAAGATATACCTTCAGTATCCTTGAGGTGTACTAAGGAGCCCATTTCGAAGTATTTCACGGAGGCAAAGCCGCGGGGCATAAGCTAGTTTGCTATAAAATCAATGGTCATAAAATCTCTTCATCTAAGTTCATTTACTGTAATGATTCACTTGCTATAAATTCGAAGTGTATAAAAAATATTTTCTATAATTTCAAATGCTCTAAACTTATTTCCTATAATTTCTTTTGTAATAATTATAACATGAATGCTCTCGTAAAGTTATTTGCTATAAGTTTCATGAAGTACAACATACGGGTCCGAGCAGAAGTGACTCGGATAGGTTAGGTTCAGGTGTTACGATGTTATCTTTTTTTTTTTTTGCAATTTTTATATAAAACTAGCTTATGCCCCGCGGCTTTGCCCGCGTGAAATATTTAAAAATGGGCTAGTTCCCTATCCGGTGGAAATTTTGTAAAATCCCTTCTTAGTGCACCTCTAAGATACTCAATGTATATGTTTGCCAAATTTCAAGTCTCTAAGTCCAGTGGTTTAGGCTGTGCGTTGTCTGTCAATCAGTCAGTCAGTCACGCTACTGTTTTATAGGTATAGATGAATATTATACGGAACAATTTTATACGTTGTAAATCTTATACATATTCACAATTAGATACTTTGTACTTAGAGCGTTTAAATGTTATATAAAATGGACTTTAGAGCAAATGATTTTATAGAATTTTAATTTATGTGTTTTAATTTTATGACGTTTCATTTTATACGTTCCGTTCACGGCAGTTTCACCGTTGAATTGTCAAATGAGTTATCATTTTTAGTACCGAAACTTTACATAGAAAATCGAGGCTGTCAACGATACTTCGAGATTGCATTAGAGAGTAACACTACAGCAAATGTTAATCAAACACATTCACACAACACAGCCAGCTTAGTTGTAAGGGATACCAAGCCACAAATAATGCAATGCCGCTTCCATTATGCATGCCATATTGTATAATAAAACTACGTATTATAACAGTATATCGTATTGCATTGTAGAAATATTGCATGATATTTTTTAGCGTTATGTTGTGATTGATAAATGAATTGCATGTTTTGTGTCTTTATATCGATTAGAAACATTTCATGGGCCTGTTTTTTTTTATAACATAAAGTCATGATTGTAATCAAGTAATCATAATCATTTTAATAATTGTGCTTTGGCGTTTTGAGTAGATTCATTAGGTGCTTCATGCAGAAATAATTAAAACTAAAGTCAGTAGTAAACTTTTAAATACTTATTGAAACAGGAATACACAAAACAAGAAAAATATGACGATCCCCGGGAATCGAAACTGAATCCTTGGCATTCCGTATTGGGTACAAGCACATGACATGGAATGGCAAGGATCTGGATTCGATTCCCGGACTTAGTCATGTTTTTCTTGTTTCAGTGAGTATTAAAAGTTAATAAAATAAGCTTTGAACAAGAAAACTGTAAAAAATATATACTTCTTTCTGATTATTGACTACATCAAATGGTTTTTGTAACAATTTTAAACCAAAATGTTCTGAAAGCAGCTAGTGAATCTGTTCATCACATTTTTTTTTTCCAACAATGAAAGACTGAAGAGTCAGCCATATATTTTTTTTAATTTGTACTCATTACGAAAATAATTGGTTGCTCATGTACTGTTTAAAATTGTTGCGAAACTACATGATAACATCTACCTTTCATCTCGAGGCTACGTTCGAATATACCCAAACAAAAATATAACGGTTGTACTGTTTGTAATGCCGATTTGGGTAATGTAATATGAACTAATTATCATTGAACACGACTTTCATGTAATGAACTAAAAAACAATTACTTTGCTCACCCGCGACCACAATCAATTGCACAAGCAATTGTGGTCGCGGGTGAGCAAAGTAATTGTTTTTTAGTTCATAAATATGGACCTCCGCAAAGTAACGCCTGATTCAATAAATTATTTCATGTAATGCCTTGTGATGTCACTGCATTTCGTTCATCGCGTCATGATCGCTAAATGTTTCTTTTGGAATCATATGTATATAAAGATGGGCTGACACGAGTGAGAACTATACAGTCAAGGGCACCATTATGTATCCACCACAAAGTCCCAAAAATATGTATACAGTCCTTATTACTGCGACGGTAAGATTGATGTATACATATTTTTGCAACTTTGCGCGGATCCATGTCTTTGACTTTGACTGTACTCATTGTTATGTGGAACTGACTCAGCCGGTTACTTTGAGTAAAGTATTTGACATTTTAACCTGGAGACGCTCAAGACGATACAAAATTTGAGTTTAACGCGATTGGGTTGATGAATGATGTCAAAATAAAATCATTTTACATTTTCTCTCGTAAAAAAGCAACGATCGGACTTTAGGAGTTTAAATAAAAACTTTTGTTAAATTGTAAATGGGTATGATGATTAGCTTTGGTCAATCCAGCAACTTTTTTTTTTCTGAAATGTCAAAACGATTGCTCAGTATCTAGTTTGTATTGAATTGCTTAACTATGACGTTGTTTACAGTGATCAAAATGTCTTAGTTTTTGTAAAATTTGCGACTACCGGATAGCCTAGTGAGTCGACTATGAAGAGTCAAAGTAGACTATGAAGCGCGAGGTCCCGGGTTCGACCCCCGATCGGGGCAGATTTTTGTACGATGAATACGAATGTTTGTTCTCGGGTCTTTGATGTTTAATATGTATATAAGTATATATTTATCAGGTAGTACAGGCTTTGCCTTTCGGACTAAGTCAATTGGTGTCAATTGTCTCATGATGTTTATTATTTATTTAAATTAAATGGTGTAAAGTGATATTGTTTCGACACCAATCATCAGCCCAATTGTCTAAATTGCAGTAACAAGCGGGCCCTCAATTTATCCAGTATTTTCACCAGCTTGATCGTAGTGTAGAAAATGATTTTATTACGACACCCAGTAGTCAACCGAATACCCGGGGTAACTGTAGTGCAATGAGTCAGTGGCCCCTGCGTCGGCCCCCCGGCACGCGCGGCTGCTACACGCAGGCTGTGTTGCAGGGGCGGCGCGCTGGGCGCGGCGTGCGCGGCGGCGTCCCCCGGCTCGTGCGGCGGCGGCTCCCCGCCGGCGGCCGTGTCGGCGCCCGCGTCGGCCGACGCGCCGCCGCCATCGCCGCACGCCGCCCATCTCGCCCACGCGCCCATACACTCGCATCAGGTACGCACTGATTTAATTAATCCTTTGTTTGGCAGAACTAAAAAAGATATCCTGAATTCTAGTCTGTTCTGATTTTATATCTACTAAAAATGTGTAATAAAATAAAAATGCAAAAAGACTGCTCTAGATATTGATGACGGTTCAAAACAAAAATTCTTAAGTAAATTTGTAATGCTAATGATATTTGACATCTAGCTACTTTGGTTTATGACATAATTTTAAACAGCAGAAAAACACTTCTTTTTATAAACATGGGTTGTAGCTGATGCAAGCCGTCCATTATATGTGTGCTCTGAATGCTTGAGATTCCGCGAGATGATGGATGTTAGGCAATCTTGTATTTATAAGTGATATTTCTATCGTTCACTAACTAGTTTATAAATTGATAGTTTCTCGGTGGATTGGTTTATAACTGTTATAACTTGGAAATGTACTAACAATAAATAATAATAATGTATCAGCATTAAAATGTTACTGCAAGACACGAAAGTGGCTAATTGCCATGTTACACCAGGTTCGGAACTATGTCAATTGGTGTCAATTGTCCTATGGTATTGATTAATTTAGTATTCATTTATCGACAACCTAAACTAACCACATGAAGGAAGGACTTGATAGCTCCACCAACTCCGTATCGTAATTCAACTGTGACCTAATGTGTGTGTGTGTGTGTGTGAGCAGAACGCGTGCGTGCCGACGACGCTGCACACGCCCGCGCCGACGCCCGAGACGCACGCGCCGCCCACCCCCGCCCCGCCCTCTGCTCCGCCTCCCACCAAACTATACAACCAGGTATGACATTAAACTACCGTCACATTTAATCATAGTGAAATAAACGGTTTGAACAGTGATAGTGGATGGTCAGTGCTCCCGAGGTGGAAAACGTGCTGCAATGTGGGAAGCAGGTGAACGACCCCTGGGCCGTGTTTTATAAAACTACAAATTACAATTTACAAGCGGAAGTCTCTTTGTAACAAAAAGTGATAGAATGAGACTTTCGTTTGTAAATTGTAACTTGTAGCGCTGTTTTAGCTGACCAGAAACCTCTGATGCGAAGCGGTCCGGACGCATGCGGGAGTGAGCCAAAACTGCCGCTTAGCTACAATCAAAGTTGGTTGTCAGTGTATTTTTTAAGAATCGATTGCATTCGCTGATGATTTCAAAAATTACCTGTTACTTCGAAGCCATTGATATACAAAAATATATCGATAATCGAAACCGCTACTCCTCCACAACTGACATCTTACGAGTACATACGTGACGTTATGTGGTTTTGATGTTAGGTATGCTATTTTATTTATTAAGTGTTCAGCTTTATGGTCGACATTAGATAATCTGCGTTTTGGAGTTTTTAAATATTTGACATTTTACATACTTTTGACTTGTTGTTATATCTAGCCTTGTTGCTCTATGGACAATTTGCTAATTGGGTATTTTACAATTTAGGCAGAAAATTTACAGTTTACACAGTGGGCATAGTGCTCCATAGACCAACAGTGCCCTAAGCACGACTTGTCGAATCCTGCGTCACGTAAAATCGAATAGTAAACTATAACGAGTTTGTATGACGTTTGGAACAGCGCCCGCCCGTGAGCATATTTGGAACTAAAATTTAGTATGAGATTTCTCGATCTCGATACGATAACCGTAACGTCGTAACGCAGGATTCGACAAGTCGTGCTTAGGGCACTGAAGGATCCGTGTTTAACCATAGTTCTGCCACCTGCATTGTGTCGTAACCTTTCACAGAGCGATTCCCCGCGCGACGCGTCGCACGCGACGCGCGCGTCCCCCGTCCCCGCGGAGCTGCTGAAGCGACCCGTGCTCCCGCGCGGCGAGACGCGCGTCGACCCACTAGAAGACGAGCATTCGCTGCATATGCTCTACGACTATACCACCGTGCATGCTTGGTGAGTCACTCTTTACACAATGTAAGTGTGCTATAGTAGTTTATGCAACATAATGAGGGTCCTTGAAACACGAGTGTGGTTACATGAAACGAGTCGAAGCCGAGTTTTATAATAGGATCACACGAGTGTTTTAAGCCCTAATTGTGCAGGTTTGCATACATTATAAGTACTTTAAGATGGATTCAGAAGCCGAAGGCATAATCAACCTGTCACGAATTTGGCTGTTTTTGCTGACATTTCATATCGTTTTTTTTTTTAATTGAGGCCAATTTTTAGAAATTGTGTTAGTTTTTGAAGATTGACATTTTTAATGATGGTCATTATCTTCGGTTTCTGAACGCATACTAGAGGGCTTACGATATGTGTGTAGATAAAGAGTTTTAAATGATTCGCGGTTAATTGCATTAGAAATAATAAAAACGAGATATTGACTTATAGGTTTGATGCCGATATCCCGTTAACGTATTCACGGTCAATATCCCGTTTTCATTATGTCTAACATAAGTATGTTGTTAGGCGCCGCTACGGTTTCTAGGCCGCGATAATGAGGAATATCGCGAGTCACAATTCCGTCGCTGGTGTGGAGTGAGGTCTGTCTGTCAATTCCCACCAATCACGGGCCAGTAGCTTGTCTCTCATTGGTGGAGAATGACAGGACCTCAATCGACACTAGCGATCCACGAATTCTGTAAAGATTTCGCAACCTCTGTAGAGTAAAATAGTAAAATACCTTGCTGTTGGTTCGCTTGCAGTAATTTTAACTTTACTCTTTATCAAAATCGGAAAAGACGATAGTCTTTATTATTGGTTGAAGTTAACGTATGATTGAATAGTTATGGAGTATAGTAACACTGTATTTGTCCTGCCCGTCCTTTTCTGTCACTCAGAATGCAACGGGACGGGTAATATAATCTCGCGCGACAAACAAAGTCGCGGCCAGTTGTGCTAGCCCTACTGTGCGCGGTAACAGGGCCATCTACATAACACTACAAGCTACATCGCCACAGTCTATAAACTAATACAGTCATTCGACAAAGCCGTCTCGACAGAAAAATCGGGCGAGGCGCGGGAGGGCGAGCCCAAGCTGCATACGCCGCCGCTGCCCGTTTTAGTTAGTAGCTCGGGACACGGATTTCAGGGCTGTCGCGTATCTTGTTTTAATTATTTTTATTTGTACACAATTAAAATGGTGCGCACAACATGCGCTGTGCGAGAGTGCAAGTCGTCGTCTCGCATAAATTAATCAAAGTATTAAATACAAAATAATGGAATGTATTTTATTTAAATTGTTAGAAATATGTTACAACTGTATGTGCTGTGGGTGGCCTCGCGGTTGCGGTGTCGACGTTTACGCACACATGAAAGACGTCGTTCCAGTTTTATTTTTTTAAACTGTGACATCGCTTTGTCCATCGATAGTAGGGCTAGCACGACTGGCCGCGACTTTGTTTTTCGCGCGAGATTACATTACCCGTCGTTGCATTCTGAGTGACAGAAAAGGACGGGCAGTTGTTCTCGCGCGAGATAGAAGGCGCACTGTGAGTTATGCTAGACCTGCAGATCCACCTGAGTCACTGTGTGCAAAAACAACAGGCGCAGTTCTTATCAACATCATCATCATCTTCAGCCCACAGCAGTCCACTGCTGGACATAGGCCTCTTCCATGGTGCGCCACAACACTCTGTCTTCGGCCCCTCGCATCCATCCGCCGCCAGCAACCCTCTTGAGGTCGTCCCGTCCATCGTGCTTCAGGACGCCCCCACACTACGTTTCCCCGTCCGTGGTCTCCATTCGAGGACTCGTTTGCTCCACCGTTCATCGTTCCTACGACATACGTGGCCAGCCAAACGCCATTTCAACGAACTTTGGGAGGACTCCAATAGAGAGATCTCTCTCCAGGCAGATGTTATGCCTGGGGACCGAAGTCCGGGGGAAGAGAGTCGGAAGTTGTATTTATGCAACCGACTTGAGAAACTTCGTTAGCGCGATGTAGAACAGTGATGACGTTAATCTAACTCTGTGCTCTTTGCGCGGCAGGCTCGAGCACCCCGTGAAGCGGTTCAAGACGGAGACGAGCTGGTTCAGCGAGGAGCTGGCGCTGGGCAGCAGCGGCGGCGACCTGTACGCCGGCCACGACCACACGCGCATGCCCGCCATGCCCGCCCACGCCGACGTCAAGCACGAGCGCGCCGACCACGTCAGTACACACACGCACACACTCACACAGAGAGAGAGAGAGAGAGAGAGAGAGACACACACACACAGACACATAGACAGACAGACAGACAGACAGACAGAGAGAGACAGAGAGAGAGTCAGAGATAGAGAGAGAGAGATAGAGACAGAGAGAGAGAGACAGAGATAGAGAGATATAGAGAGAGACAGAGAGAGATATAGAGAGAGAGAGAGAGAGAGAGAGACACACACGCACACACACACAGAGAGAGAGATATAGTAGAAATTTTGTAATCTGGCCGTTTACCACCTAACGAGCTTATCTTGTGAACCAATAACATTGTTCTCATTTTTTAAGGCTACTGCTAATAACAATTAATAGCAAGTAACAAAAAATTCATACAAATAGCTAACATCTTCTCTAAATGAAAAGGTTGAAATTGCAATGGCATAGCACATTTGATGTTCACAATCATCATCATCATGTCAGCCGAAAGACGTCCACTGCTGGACATAGGCCTCCCCCAAGGCTCTCCACTCAGACCGGTCTTCACAATATTAGCTCTTAATTGGTAAACGGCCAGGACCGCGTTTTATAAAGCTACAAGTTACAATTTACAAACGGAAGTCTCATTCTATCACCTTTTGTTAGAAAGAGACTTTCGCTTGTAAATTGTGACTTGGGTTTTTTTTATTATTTAAATAGATATTCTGAGCAGAAATAATCCAAAATTAGATGTAGGTTATTAAAAAAAAAATGCTCTTATTACACGACTGCCCAAAGAATAAGAGTGTCTATTATTTATTTGTCGTGTGCGCAGGACGTCACGCCGTACCCGAATCTTTTCACGTCGGACGGTCTCTGCCCCACCCTCAAAGACCTGGAGCAGATCTTTGACAACTCTGACGACGCCAGCGGTGATGAGACGGTAAGACTTGTGAGTGTGCACCTTTATTACAACTCTTTAATGCTCCTGCTACAGTTTGTCTGTGGACACTGATTGGTTCATCCCCGGACGAACACGTACATGGTTCAATTAACTTTTAAACGTACACGTACATGGGTCAATGAACTTTGAATTGGCGCGTGTTGCCATGGAGATGTTGTTCTCCGAGTAACTCGTCTAAAATAATATCTTGTAAGGCACCTCTCCATGAAACGTTAGGATTTTCAACAGTTAATATGCAAAAAACTAAAAGTTGATTGACCCACATACAGTCGAACCGTTTGATTTGAAACAAACTTTTTGTATTTTGTCATACAGTTTCAAATTATTTCTCAAATTTCGAACTAAAACGTAAATATACAGAAAGGGCGGATTAATAAAATCTCGAACTGAGATTCGAACCCAGGACCTCCACCATACCGTGGCGTTGCGCCACCGACTGCGCTATCCGAGCAATCGTTGATTCGACACAGTAAGTGTCATAAAGATTTTCCTTGTCAGGCAATACGATGTCGCCATGACATTTTCTACCAGAAGGTTCCACTCTGGGTCACGATAGTACCTTATGTGCAAGTGTGTTCTTTTGTGAGGTGAAGAATTCTGATTATATTAATATTTGATAGTTATCTTGAGGTGTAAGTTATTCTGCTAACACGCAGTGCCGTGTGACGTTCAGGGATTAATTTGTCTGTGTCTGCTGTTGCTATAATGCTGACCATTCTTGATATGTATTTATTTATCGTTATGTTATTGGTATGTATTAGAGTGTATCTGTATTTCTGTGTATGTGTATTTTAAATGTTTTAGTTAGGCAATTAGGTTAATTTCAGGTTCCGGTTCCTCTTACTTTTATTTGTATGTCTACTCTTTTTTCTGATGTCCTGTCAATCGCCCGAAGGTTAACTGGTAGAGATCCCTTTAAGGGATAAGTTCGCCTTTGTACATTTGCTTTTGTTCTGTTATCTGTATTTTTTTGTTTTATGTGCAATAAAGAGATATACATACATACATACATACCATTTGTACACTTGGGTAAGCGAAACTTGTGTTGTTGCTTGCTTTATTATCCAGTCTGTGTGTCGAGTTTATTAACTTTTATTAAATTTGAATGTAAATATCATGATTGATGACTAAGTTACGCTATTGAGACCTAATACAGTCGGCAGCAATAGTTGCTAGGCAACCGAGGCGCTCACAATGATCTGTACAAGCTCTTATGTCTATAACAGTAGAGCCGTGCTTAGGTCATTATGAGCGCTTCGGTTGTTTAGCAACTATTGCTGCTGACTGTACAAATCGTTCGTCAATCAAATCAAATCATTGGCCAAATTGACTAGGCTATAGAAGCTCCGCCAAGCGAACACAGTTTAAATTAGTAACCGTGTTCCAGCTGCAAGTACAAACGCCGCCGGACTCCAACAAGTCTATGTGCGAGGAGGGGCGCGGGCGCATGGTGCGCGCCGAGGAGCTCAGCAAGATGTTCCCGACGCCGCCCTCGCTGGAGGCGCACGCGCAGCCCTCGCCGGGCTTCACGCTGGACGCGCTGGACAAGCCGCACCACCTCACGCCGCACGCCACGCCGCCGCACGAGCCCATCGAGGTGCGTCGCTATACTATACAGGCGCCGCGGCGCACGCGCAGCCCTCGCCGGGCTTCACGCTGGACGCGCTGGACAAGCCGCAAAATCACACTTGTTATTAGATCTATGCTGGTGCATACTTTGGATTGGGAAATGTTGCTTTGAATGAATCCGGACGGCCAAATTGACTAGGAGATAGGAGCTCCGCCAAGCGGAGCTTTGAAACTTATTTTGGTACTTGCTATTCCCAGCATTAATATACAAAAGTAGACAGATACGCCACCGCTTCACCGCGTGCAGACAAGCAATTACAGGTGATTTGGTGAAAAAAAAAATGGTTTATTATCAAAAAGGAGACACAACTTTCAAAATAATTCGGCGACATCCACACTAGGCTGAGCCTGTATCGTGGGACTTATAATCGTCCCACGATAGCTCTGCATAAGATATTAATTGGCAACCCTGAAAAATCACGCTATGGTAATACTTTTTTCATGTCACTCGGAGACATTTCTGTCATTAAAAATAATAATGATAGTGGTAATCAAAACTTGCTGTTTTTTTTTTTAAACATTGGAGGACAATTTTGCCAGTGTTTAGTAGGCTTTGCTGTTGTACGATAAAAAAAATCTAGAAAACGAAATATGAGATGTATTTTAATGGTCGATGGTGAATGAACGATTGACCTGTTTAATGTTTAATCTAATCAAAAGTTCAAAACGTGTTGTTTGACTATAAATCAGTGTTGCCATAAACAAACTATAGATTTCTACTGTTGTCAGTTCGTTATAGAGTTATCGTGGGACGACTATAGTATCCTTTGAGGTTTGACACTATATCAGTCTAATGACAGCTAACGAATGAGCGAGGGCCGCATTTTGTCAGCGCTGAACAGCTATGCTCGTCATTGCGATTCTGGTAAGAAGCGTCAAAAGGGAATTAACCACATCGAACTTTCCCTTTTTGTATGAACAATTTCCGTACAAATAACATAGCATACACGAGAAACGGTCTAATACATCGGCATCCCACAGGACTGGTCGTACGTGTTCAAACCGCCTACCGTCTACAAATGCCACGGCTCGTCGAAGTACGCGCCGCTCACCGCGCTGCCGTCGCACGCGCTGCCGCCCGTCGCGCTGCCGCCGCACGCTGTCTACCGGCCGCGCTGGCAGCACGACAAGCGGGACACCGAGCAGGCCGCGACGCAGCAGACCGGTAAACAAAACACTTATTTTTAACTATAAAGCAGACAGTGCAATCAGGCACGAAATACGTAAATTTGTCCATGGTGTCGCAAGATAATTAAAATTTACAACAAATATCGGTATCATGAGGTGACGTGATAGTCACGTCAAGACAATGACATGACATGTTATGTGCTAGTGTTGCCAGTCAAATATTGCTAAATGTGCATTGGGGTGCATTCAAGAGAAAAAAATCTGTTGTCTTGATCAAACCGGCTCATTGTGACGTCATCGCTGTAGCTTCGATTTTTAATTAATATGAAAAATACGCATTTAAATAAAAAAAATAGAAGCTTGTGTGCTTATTTTGACTTATTCTTTCTATCTGTTTCTTTATTATTGACGACCGGATGGCCTAGTGGTTAGCGACCCTGACTATGAAGCTTGAGGTCCCGGGTTAGAATCCCGGTCGGGGCAGATGTTTGTATGATGAATACGAATGTTTGTTCTCGGGTCTTGGATGTTTAATATGTATATAAGTATGTATTTATCTATATTAGTATGTTTATCCGTTGTCTAGTACCCATAGTGCAAGCTTTGCCTAGTTTGGGACTAGGTCAATTGGTGTCAATTTGTCCCATGATATTTATTATTATTATTCTATCGAAACATAATATATAAAGTGGTGGTTAGGTTTTTCGGTACATCCCCATTGTAAGTAAGCAAACGCTTTATTGTACAGAGAATATAGAAGTAAATACGAGTTACAAACAGTGAGATACAAGTACAAAGGCGGACTTGTCCTACAAGGGATCTCTACCAGTCAACCTTTGAGCGGTAGATAGGAGTATTTAATTAAGGGACCGACAAAGAGTGCGTTTTTTAATCACAAATAGTCACTGAAAACTGACATTTGTAAAGTCTGGTGTAAGCTGTAAGCTGTAAGGTTATGGCAATGTCCCCTCAGGCACGAAGCGCGCGGCGGCGCCCCCGCTCGCCGGCGGAGGCGCCCGCGCCCCCCTTGCCGGCGTCGCCGCCCGCGCGCGCGCCGCCCCCGCCGTCCCCCGCCCCGCGGCCCGCGCGCCCCGCCTGCCCGCTGCTGCTCAACGTGCTGCTGGCCGACACCGTGCTCAACGTCTTCCGGGACCACAACTTCGACAGCTGCACGCTCTGCGTCTGCAACGCTGGCCCCAAGGTCGGTGGATACTGTGTGCTTACTGGATGAGGAAGGCGAATGAGAAACGGGGGTCACTTGATGGTATGCGATCATCGCCTCCCATGAGAGCCAACAACCCCAAG
>OY829509.1:1820013-1858422 GCA_963691665.1 Clepsis dumicolana | reverse complement strand
AGCTCGCACAGTTTAGATAAACGTTACCGCGACAATTTTCGACGAGCAGCATTGCCATGACCGTGAACGTGCGTCTGTCCCTAGGTGGTGGGCAACATCCGCGGCGCGGACTCGGCGACGTACCTGCCGGGCGCGTCGCCGGCGCCGGATGAGGACCCCGGCCGCTGCACGTGCGGCTTCAGCGCCGTCGTCAACCGCCGCCTTGCGCACAACGCGGGGCTCTTCTACGAGGTAACATACGGCTGTTGCATCAGTTACATCGACACTTATATTACAGCCTTCCCCCATACTACGAAAATCGAAAATCGAGGTTCGTATCGTATCGTCCCGCTCATCATCGCCAGCCTTTTTTACGTCCCACTGCTGGGCACAGGCCTCCACTCAGAACGAGAGGGCCCAGTGCGGATTGGGAACTTCACACGCAACATTGAATCGTCCCGCTCACTCTCGTGTTAAATAATATTAGCTTGAGAGAGACAGCACGATACGAAGTTTGAATTTTGCACTTCGTAGTCGGGGGACATATTATCACACTGGCGATTTGCGAGCGAGTTTTGTGTTGGACGATCACGCAACGTGTTCGGCGCGAGCGATAGTAATATGAAACACTCGCTCGCAAATCGCTAGTGAGATAAGACTTACTAGTGCGAGACAGTTAGTGACGACAACTACCAAAATGAGGCTACAGTAGTAGCTGGGGTAGAGGCACTAGCAACATTGTTATCGGCTCGTTAGGGACGGGACATTTAATTTACTGAACGCCCTTAGTTTGGGACATGTGTCAAAATGAATTTGAACAAAACGAAATTCAAATGAAAAAAGTTGACGTGGGCGTCACGACATTAGATCAAGTTGGCAAGCGAAAATTTAGGTTACATACAGCATTTTATCTAAATCGTTTGATCTGTTTCCGAGATAGTACATCTACATATAAATTAGTGGCTCTGTAAGTTGTATCTAAACCTATTGAACCTGCTCAACAAAATTCACGAGAATCGTTTGAGTAATTTATTTATTTAATTATTCATAACAAATTTGGACCTTAACAGCTAAAAGCCAAAACGCACAAATTTACATAGGGTTGAAGAGAACAGCCGGACAGATATACGAAAACATTTTTGTTCAGGCTGAAATGGGGGACGCTTCGCGTTCGCTCGGTTAAAAGTGTAGTTCATTAACCTTTTCAACGCCAAGGACGCTAAAAAGCGTTATGAGCCGACGTGCCTACGACGCCACCAACGCTTATAGGCGTCCGGCTGCACAATGCAAATGCGACCTTCGGGCGTATGCTTAAAGTTTAAGTCCGCTTTGACGTTATGCCAACTTGGCGTGCGGATGACAACTTTTGTATGCGTCTTTGGCGTTGAAAGGGTTAAAAGTGGAAGGGTTTTAGAATAGCGATTCGAATTTTATCAGGTCACCTCTAAGGTAACAGCCCAACTGAACGGTTCGTGTGTTACAGGACGAGATGGAGATAACGGGCATCGCGTCGCCGCCGGGGCGCGAGACGCGCGACGCGCGCGGGGCTGTCGGGCGTGGCGGGCGCCGTGCTGGGCATGTGCTGCTCGCTGGGCGGCGGCGCGGCCTCCGCGCTGGCCCGCGCCGCGCGCCGCGCCGCGCAGCCGCCGCGCCAGCCTGACCAGCACAGCCTCAACCTGCTCGAGTCAGTACACACGCACGCTACACCACAGTACAAAGGGATTGTAACAGTGCTCCGGACGCCTTTGATGTTTGCGTAAATGCCGACACCGCAACCGCAAAGCCACAGCAGCAGCCGTCTTCCTGAACGGGCAATGGCGGCGTATGCAGCTGGGGTCCGCCCTACCCGCCCCTCGCCGCGCACCCCCCGCACGATTGCCCTGTCTAGACGGCTTCGTCGGATATCTGTATCACTATCACTATACGACGATAAAAGAAATTGTAAAAAAAAAAATACATACAGTGGAACGTAGAACCTCCTCCTTTTTTTGAAGTCGGTTAAAAAAAGTACTTGTATACAAGCTTTTTCTGCAAACCGTATTTTTGTTTAAGAGTACTTGCCTTGTAATTTTACACTCACTTAATCAAGCTTTAAAAAACCACGTAAAAAAACCGAGACCTCACTTGTTACTGCCATTTAAACGATTTTTAATTTAACAAAAACTAATTGATACAGTTTTATTGATCACTGAACATTGTGCCTCCATAATTGAGTAATTAAATACAAACTTCATACTTGGCGATCTTTTTGACATTTTCAAGAAAGTTGGCGGTTTGACCAACTACATAATCATCAACTCATTCATCCCCATTGTTATTGGTTTTAACCTAACCTAACGTTGTATTGTCTTACAGATACTCGGACGGCCTGGCCGCTGCGGCGCGCGCGCTGCGGGCGGCGGCGGGCGCGGCGGCGGGCGGCGCGGTGCACCGCTGGCCCTTCATCGGGGCGCGCGCGCCGCGCTGCTCGCGGGACGTCGTCAGGTAACAACGCTCATGCACATGCACTACATGTGCTCTCAAGTTTTAAAACTGGACTTAACATTAAAACTGGGTTTAATGTTGTGCTGCAAGAGGACATTGATAATTACATATAATATAACCGTAAAATAAATCAAACAGCCGGGAAAATTAATCGAAACAATGTGAAAAAATTTCTGTGTATAATTTTTTTCTTGTTTATAAAAAAAAACCTCGAACAGTAATTGTGCACTATTCCGAGACGATTTACCACATTTGGAAAATGAAAATTGAGAGAAGCATTATTTTGTGCAAGTTTAATTGATGAAACTTTATCACGTTCCGCAGATTGATGCGTCGCCTCAGGCCGCTGCTGCAGGACGCGATCCAGAAGCGGTGCTGCGGCGCGCGCATGTGGGACGGCGTGACAGGCCCGCTGACCTGGCGGCAGTTCCACCGGCTGGCCGGCCGCGGCAACGAGGACCTGTGCGAGCCGCAGCCCGTGCCGCCGCTGCTCGTCGGCCACGACCGCGACTGGGTCGCGCTGTCCCCGTACGCGCTGCGCCACTGGGAGCGCCTCGCGCTCGAGCCCTACTCCTACTCGCGCGACGTCGCCTACATCGTGCTCGCGGCGGACGGCGACGTGCTCACCGACCCCGTCAGGACCTTCTTCCGCGAGCTCTCCACCGCCTACGAGGCGCTCAAGCTCGGCCGCCACCAGCCCATCACGAGGATAGCGCGCGAGGGCCTCGTGCGGACCGCGCCCAGCGAGCGCGACCAGAGCTGCGAGGAGTGGACGGGCGAGCTGCCGCCCGGCCGGCTCGGCGAGTACATCAAGGCGTACGCGGAGACGCTGCGCACCAACCTGGTGCCGCAGCTCGCGAGCCTGAAGATCGACAGCTCGCTGCTGGACACGGAGTCCAAGCCGACGCCCATGGACCGGCCGGCGCCGTCGCCCATGCGGCCGCCCGCCACGCCGGAGCTCGCGGACGCGGACGACGCGCCGCCCGCCGCGCCGGCCGCCGCCGCCTGCTGGGACGAGGAGGAGGGCGGCGCGCCCGCGCTGGTCGTGTACGTCGTGGAGCCCCCCGCCGCGCACCGCGCCCGCGCGCACGCGCTGCACGCGCTGCTGCAGCTCGCCGCGCGCACGCACCACCATCTCAAGCACCACAACCCGCTCGTCAAGGTTGGTTCATTCTTCACTCTCGGGGTCCAGTTAGCGTAGGAATAGCGTCTTTAGTTTACGAAATAAAAATTATAACCTACACCCCACTACAAATTTAGAATGGATATCACTATATCCGTCAGATGGTGATTTTCGTCAGATTCGTTAATCGTCTGATCCTTTGTTTGTCAGGTGCGTTCTTCGTCAGACCCATTTATTGTCAGGTTTGGTTTTTCTATAAGTAGAATGATGGTGTGTTTGAAGTGTGTGAAGTGTAAGCACTAGACTACATAATTACGAATCAATATCAATTCAGTAAATCTTGATTCTATATTGCGCAGAAAATTATCAGACATTGGCTCGCCCGGCAGTCGCGTGCAAATGTAATGTGAGACGTAGAAAAAGCCGCCTTAAAAAAAAACCTCAGAAAAAAACATAAAATAATCCCCAAAAAGCCATGTGTTTTATGGCCTAGCAGAAATATGAAGTCGGTGCGGTAGTAGCGGAATATTCTTGGAATGAACTTCATATTTCATACGAAATGATGACTACCAGACGCAAGTACTTGAATAGCTTTCGAAAATATATGAAACACATGATACGTCTCTATTAAATTTGAGGGTTGCCCTCGATTTCCCTGGGATCCCATCATCAGATCCTGACTTGGTGACAATGGGACCAACTAGAAAGTATACCCTTTCAAACAAAAAAAAAATTTGAAATCGGTCCAGTCGTCTTTGAGTAATCGGGGAACATACATAAAAAAAACCGACGAATTGAGAACCTCCTCCTTTTTTTGAAGTCGGTTAAAAACAGGTTGATGAGCTCATCAAACCTATAAGGTAATCGCGGTCAATATCCCGTTTTCACTATGTCTAATGCAATTAACCGCGAATCATTTAAAACGCTTAAAAACACATCTGTGCTATCAATGTTTGCGTTAGCTGCCTGTTCATGATGTTGTGGTTGGTATAGGTGACTTCAGTTTTAGACGCGCTCGCGGGTTCT
This sequence comes from Clepsis dumicolana, assembly GCA_963691665.1. NCBI lineage: Eukaryota > Metazoa > Arthropoda > Insecta > Lepidoptera > Tortricidae > Clepsis > Clepsis dumicolana. The sequence continues at coordinate 1,853,810 of OY829509.1, read as the reverse complement.
AATTTGTTCCCTATTCTGAGCCTTTGCCTTTTCTTCCAGATAATATCGTTGGAGGGCGTGTGCGAGACGGCGGGCATCGGCGGCGGCGCGCGGTCGGAGCTGCGCGCGCTGGCGTTCAGCGTGTTCACGGGCGCGCGGCGGCTGCTGGCGCACGCGCCCGCCGGCAAGTCGCTCACGGGCTTCGGCACCGCCGCGCAGGCGCATCTGCTGCTCGACGCCATGGACGTGAGTGCACACACACGCGTGTATGTGTTGGGTCAATCAACTTTTCATTGCCACTCGTTGCCATGGAGATGTTCCATGGGCAGCTCGTCTAAAATAAGATTATCCAAGGCACCACTCCATCAAACGTTAAGAATTTCGACAGTTGTATGCCAATTCCTTCGTGCTTCATCTCCTAAGAATGCGAATACTGACTTTCAAGAGAGTGGGGTCTTGGAAAATCTTATTTCAGACGAGTTAACCAGGAGACATCTCCATGGTAACGAGTAGTAGACAGTCAATTGACTATCTGGTCCTACCAGATCGCCTGCAAGAAAGAAACTGGCCTATTCTTCATTGACACAAGATCGAAAGAAACAAAACACAGCCGCTGTTCGAAGTTTAATTTTTGTGTCACTATGAGAATGTGATCTAAAGAGCGGAGCGATAGGAGACGAGCGAGCGACGGTTTCAACTCGCTGCGCAAGCTTTACGCGTCCACTCAATGTTTGATATTATTGTTCCAGTGTAATGTGTAATAAAGTATTCCCACATTGGTTTCAGGAAAAGAACCGCGCCCCCTACAAGCTGTTCTCCCCCGCGTGGGTGCTGGCGCCGCCGCGCGCGCTCAAGGAGGTGGCGGAGACGTGGGGGCAGGCGGCCGAGCAGGGCTCCGTGCTGTTCCTCTCGTACTGCCTGTCGCACGACCAGCGCTGGCTGCTGGCCGCCGCCACCGACGCGCGCGGCGAGCTGCTGGACACCGCCGCCATCAACATACACGTGCCGCACAGGTACCTGCTGCCTCATTAGCCTACACCATCGCCGAGATCTTCCTGTCATGACAGACGAGTTTTTCCGCGGTTTCGTGGGCTCGCCGGTAAAACTCGCCCGCGGATCGCGGTAAAACCGCGGTGTTGTGAGGCGGGCCTAGCTGGCGGTAGAACTCACCTGTGGAACACATTTACACTCTCCTCTCGCGGCTCGCTAAGCATCTCATCTCGTCACTCGTATACATTTACGGGGTAAGAGCAAGGGTCACCAAGATTAAGCCATCCTGTCGGCTCTATACAATTTTTGAAACAACTAACCGAAAACTATTGCATCAGCAAAGATCTCGAGTTCTGCTATTTTGCCTGCCCTTTTCCCCGTTCCATTTGGGGTCGACTCTCCTCGTCATCTTTCGCCAAACATTTCGGTTTTGGGATGTTATGTTATTTAGTTGGGCATTCTTGAGGTCTTTGTTAATGACAGACATAAAGCATTCTCGTTCTCGATTAGTCGGTAACAGTCGTTCCCAATGTATAAATAAATAAATATCATGGGACAGTTGACACCAATTGACCTAGTCCCAAATTAAGCAGAGCTTGTGTTATGGGTACTAGACAACGAATAAACATACTTATATAGATAAATACATATTAAACATCCAAGACCCAAGAACAATCGTATTCATCATACAAACACTTGCCCCGACCGGGATTCGAACCCGGGACCTCAAGCTTCATAGTCAGGGTCTCTAACCACTAGGCTATCCGGCCGTCAAACAATATCCAATCTATCTCTTGTTTTCTACTGACTAGTTTAATAAATGTATAATCCAACAATTAGCCATCTGTAGATGGCCCATCATCCTCCCATCAACAGATAGCAAGCAATTAAAATAATCGTAATATTTATTGCTTTAGAAAATAGCTCCATCGCTTGCCATTAATACGTAACTGCAGAAGTTCCTTAGTGGGTGAGCCGCTTGATTAAGCTACTCATAGATGGCGCTGAGGAGAGATCTTCCAAATAAAAATATGACATAATGCATTAAAAAATTCGTTAGGTGCACCAATGTTAAGTATGGCTTAATTGGTGGAGCGTGGTACGGATTACCGAGGTTGCTGGTTCAAGTCCAGCTGCTTAACAGATTTTTCTTTGCATTGCCATTGTATGTTAGATAGCAAGCAGATTGCCTAACGACAGTAAGTTACATGAGACGGCAAGATGTAGTTAGATCTAAACAAGATTGAATATTGATGACGGCTGCAAAGGACGCCAGACTACAGCTGTTTTTTTTCTCTCTTAATCTTTTAATGACAGAGTGAGGTTTCTTGGTGTAATTTGTCTGTGGTTACGTATTGTAAGAGCTAATGTAACTTGTTTTTAGAAAAAATGACTTTGTGCCAAGTTTCTTGCGGCGCATTCTTCTTGGCAATCATGGTCTTTCCGAAAGCGCTGGTAGACTCAAAAAAATGACGTGTAAAAGAGCATTCAACTGCCTATTTGCTGAATAAAATTTTGATTTTTGATTTTGATTTTTGGTTGTTGCCGCCTGTGTCCAGGTCGCGGCGGAGACGGATGGCGCCGGCGCGGCGCTGCGGGCTGACGAAGCTGATGGACTGGGTGCTGGGCGTGATGAGCCAGGCCGCGCAGCCCTGGCGGCTCGTGGTCGGCCGGCTCGGCCGCGTCGGCCACGGCGAGCTCAAGGGTGAGCCTGCTCTAGGGCCATGCATCGGGGTTCTCGGTGCCGGAATTATCATCATCATCATCACCAGCAGTGTTCACGTGAAAATAGCCTATCGAAAGTAGCATAGCAATGCACCTCCGTCAACTAAGGGTTCATACCGCCTGCATGCGGATTTTTAATGTTGATTTTGTCTTGTAATTGTGTTTGCACAAAAATACGAGGGCTGTTTGATAAGTACCCGTTTATGGAAAAAAAAAAAACATTTTTTTTTGTATATATGCATTTATTTTTCTACGTAGTCACCTTTTAACTCTATACATTTGTTCCACCTATATTCAAGCTTCAATAAACCATCCAAAAATTATGATTTTGGAAAGTCATTAAAATAGGCCTCTGTGGCGGCAATGACTTCGTCATTTAATCCAAATCGCTTGCCACCGAGCCATTTTTTTAGGTTGGGAAACAAAAAGAAATCGCATGGGGCCAAATCTGGAGAATACGGGGGGTGAGACAATAGTTCGTAGCGTAACTGTGCTAATTTAGCCGTCACAACTCTGGACGAATGAGCCGGGGCGTTGTCGTGATGAAACAGTACTTTTTTCTTTTTTAAATGGGGTCGTTTGTCCTTCAACACGGCGTCAAATTCATCCAATAAATTGGCATAGTATTGCCCTGTTATTGTTTTTCCCTTTTCTAAATAGTCAATATGTATAATACCCTGCGAATCCCAAAAAACGGTCGCCATGACCTTTCCAGCCGATGGGACGGTTTTTGCTTTCTTTGGAGCAGGTTCACAAGGTAAAATCCACTACGTCGACTGCTCTTTCATTTCCGGGGTGTAGTGGTGGACCCACATTTCGTCCACGGTCACGAAACGACGCAGAAACTCCTTCGGGTTACGTTTGAACACGGCCAAACACTGGTCCGAAGTACTCAGTCGGTTCCGTTTTTGCTCCTCCGTGAGTAAACGCGGCACCCACCTCGCCGATACTTTCTTCATACCCAATTTTTCTTTTAATATGTGTTGTACCCTCTCGATTGAAACGTTTACAGCATCAACGATTTCTCGAAGTTTAATTCGGCGGTCGGCTAAAACGATATTTTCAATTTTCTTAACCATATCGTCTGTAGTCACCTCAACTGGCCGGCCTGGGCGATCCTCATCAAAGACGGTTGTTCTCCCCCGCTTAAACTCGTTATACCAATATCTGACGGTTGTCATAGAAGGAGCACATTCATGGTAAACCGCTTGCATTCTTACTTTTATTTCATCGGAGATGAAACGTTTGGACGCCAACTAAAAAAACTTCTTTTAAATAAATCGCTGTATTCTGTGAAAGAGTACAGCGAAATTATTTGACATTGAAATGTGTTTTTTTTTTCTGTACCATAGTTTGTACCTTTGTTTTAGTATAATTATAATTATTGACATTCTCACATTCTGTGACTTAATATTATTATTATTATTTTGACATTTAATTACGTTTTATTTTATTTCTAGTTCCGTTATTGACATTGTCCCACTTTGAATTCAATTGTTTTATATTCTATATATTTTTTATTATTATTTAATTGATGACGATCTTTTTGTGAATGAAGTATATTTTGACATGTCAAATAATATGTGTAATTTTCAAATCGAAATAAATGAATCTAATCTAATCTAATCATCACATGTTTTTCCTTCCAAAAATAAGAATCTAATTACAGACCGATACTGTTCTTTCTCCATTTTAACAATTTTAAGTTCACGCCTTCACTGAATCGTTGTCAAATGAGAAAAAAAACAAAAGAATGCCACTTTTTTTTAATTTTCCCGCCTCTGAAAAATGGCTTAAAAAGGTGGTATACTTATTTGCGGCCAGTGATATTAATATATTTAGAAAACGGGTACTTATCAAACAGCCCTCGTACACGTCTTTGATTATTTGATTTGGTAAACTTTTAATTTATCCTGCTACATCTTCGAACAACCAGCCTTCTTCTACGTCCCGCTGCTGGGCACAGGCCTCCTCTCAGAATGAGAAGGCTTGGGCTATAGTTACCACGCGGGCCCAGTGCGGATTGGGAACTTCACACACATCATTGAATTGCTTCGCAGGAGTGTGCGGGTATCCTCACGATGTTTTCCTTCACCGAAAAGCTCATGATTAATTACAATTGTAATTCCGCACATGAATTCCGAAAAGGGTCGAGTTGGGGTTTGAACCCACGAGCTTGGGCCTTGAGAGGCCATTGAATTGACAATGTCGGGGAGTGTTTCAACATCTAATTTAAATGTAATCCTGGGCAGGCTGGAGCTGGCTCCTCTCCCGCAAGAACCTGGTCCGCGCGTCCGGCACGCTCCGGGACATCTGCGGCAGCTGCTCCGTGCTGTACCCGGCGGGCGCGCCGTGCATCATGTCGGCCTGCCTCGTGTCCACGGAGCCCGACCCCTGCCTGCGGCTCATGGCCGACCGGTTCACGCCCGACGAGCGGTTCTCGCAGGCCTCCATACAGAGCCATCTGCACACGCCGAGGGATGTCACCGCCACGCACATACTCGTGTTCCCTACGTCGGCTACCACGCAGGTTGGTTGGTTTTTATGGAGGAGACTAGCTTATGCCCCGCAGCTTTGCCCCCGTGAAACATTTCAAAATCGGCTAGTTCCTCATCCCGTAGGAATTTCGATAAATACGGGCTGTAGACCTAACCCTACTATTCATAAACCTATTTTATAAAATGCCGTTAAAGTTAGTTTGTCCTTTTTTTGTCACATTGACATTTCCGTTAGTAACAAGAAGGCAAAACCTATTTTAACTAATAGAGGCTTGAGTGGCGTTTATGAATAATGGCATAAATCGTGCTGCCTGTGTGTCCGTCGTCCCGTCCCAGCCGTCCACTTTGTCTGTCGCCGAGCTTATCGCATGGCAATAGATCCTCAGCCCGGTTCGTGTTCCAGTCAAACCAGATGCCGTTCGAGCAGCCGATGGCCAACGGGGAGGCCGACGACATGATGTTCCTCGGCGTGGACATGAACGACGAGGACATGGGCGAGGACAACATGACTGACCTGCTCATGACGGACATGTTCAACAACATGTGGCCGCAGGGCTCCCCGCGCGCCTCGCCGCGCCGCGACCCCGATGACGAGCCGGCGCAGCCCGCGCCCGTGCACAGCCACGCGCACCCGCAGGACGGCGCGCAGGTACACGCACACACACACACAACATAAACATTCAAAGCGCTTGCCAGGCACCACCAGATGTTCCTGCGCTCCGACTATTAGCCGGATGGCGAAGTGTTCCGTCGCTTTCGGGAAGCGAAAATATCATTCAAAACTCCCTAACCACTCAATTGCTTTTGGCAACTAGAGTTGCCTGTCAACGCTCATATTTTGTTATAAATAGAGTTCAACTCAAAATTCAAAGCAAGTGAGTGGCTAAATATTTGTCTATTTTTTATTAATGCATTTTGTTTTTTTTTTTCTGTATATACGTTCGCTGCATCGCCGCAGCCTCTTTGTATTAGCGCGCTATCCGTAATGCTAAAGAAAACGTAGAAGCGGCGCGCCGCCTCGTCACCGCTAACCGGTCTCGCTGTGTTACAGGAGCAGGTGGGCACGGTGCTGCAGCAGCCGCTGGCGCTGGGCTACCTGGTGTCAACGGCGCCGCTGGACGCCATGCCGGGCTGGTGGTGGGCGGGCTGCGCGCACCTGCGCGACGCCTGCCCCGCCTTCCTCAAGACCGCGCTGCTGCTGCACGCCGGCAACGTGCAGGCGGCCGACGACTACACCAGCCTCACGCAGCGCGCGCACCACACGCACCCGCTGGACTCCACCACCACCACCGACGTGCTCAGGTACCGACACCGGAGGACGGGCTGTTGTTCTCGCACTCTTGAGTTGTGCTAGACCTACTGAAATAAAATGCACTTTTGCTATAGAGAGGTCTCTGTAACATTCATTTCATGTGGCACTTGGACATCTGCTCAACACAATAGCGCAATTAATGAACTCAAAGAAAAAAAAACGTTTATCATAAGTCCTCTATAATGCGCTCAGAAACCGTAGAAAATGACTAGCATTGCAGTACATCGTCGCCTCCGCCCGCCCTGCAGGTCCAGCGGTAAAGTAATAGTAATGACTTTTCGATATCGATTTCGATTTTTCAAATTTGACAACCAACGTAATTTACAATCATAGTGAAATAAAACGGATCACTCACGTATATAAGTGGAGTTCAGTCCGACATGTATAATTAATAATGTGATGTACGTATTTTTTTTTTATACAAAGAAAAAAAACAGTTTACGAAACGTCAGCTCGGTATGTTTGTCTATGCTTTAAAAAAAACATCAAATTCGTGACAGGTATGAGTATGATATATGCCTTCGGCTTCTGAACCCATCTTAGAGTACTTATAATATGTGTGTAGATAAAGTAATGTATGCAACTCCACATAATTAGGCCTTAAAACACTCATTATGTAGCAGTTGCATAAACTACTGTATTGTCCGTGGTCAATACGAAGTGAGTATGACACAAACGTAACCTGTTTACAGATACGTGCTGGAAGGCTACAACGCGCTGTCGTGGCTGGCGCTGGACGGGGAGACGCACGACCGGCGCTCCTGCCTGCCGCTGCACGTGCAGGTGCTCATGCAGCTGTACCACACCGCCGCCGCGCTCGGCTAGACGCCTCTAGGCTGACCACCCGCCCAACAGTGGCGAAGCTGGAGGCCAATTAGTGCCACGCTGCCCACGCTACGCCACTACGACCCTTACTTCGCCCACTTAACAAAGTCAATATTAGCGTAATTATGGTGGGCGGCCAGTCTAACCTAAGAAGTACCGGATCAACGCAAGCCCTCGTTGTCGTCGCGTAGCAACGGCGCGGCCTTATTTATTTGAGACGTTTAGATAAAACGAATATACTTATTTATTACCTAGCTAATAATTGCGGATAGGACTTTTTTATTGTTACGATAGTTGCGATATTTGGTGGCGACACACCGGGGCCCGAATAACTTTAAAACGGCAGTTTAAGAATAGAATTCTAGACGACAGTACTTAGGTAAATTATACGGTAGGGTGCGGCCCGCGCGCAGACACTCACTGCTGCGGCGTCTCGCCCCACCACGCGCTGATAATCCACCGGCATACGGAATGATACGTAAGTTAGAATGTTCGATTGTAAGCAAAGTAAATATTACGGAATAGATGTTAACATCTGTTGGGGTTTCTGTGGTCGAATAACAATTCGATTTACTAATATAATTGGGATTTATACGTTTTACAAACCTAGCATGCATATTTATATAATCAGAAATACAGTACAAAAAAATATTTAATTGTTATTGACCGCAGAAATCGAATTATATATTGTCAGGCCTATAGTATGGGTAGCTTAGGAATGCATTTGTGATTCGGCGCTTGGATTGTTACTTAGTGGTGATAGGAACATCTCGTTAATCAACGCTTCCTGGGGGTCTGTTGCGCTTCTCAATACATCTGACAGATAGTAATTATATCTAGCAGATAAATCAAGCAGTTTACTGAGTGAGAAGAGCGTTCCGTTGTTGATTATAGCATAGTTGCGGAAACACCAATTTTATTTTTACATTTTATCCAATCACATCGTTTTATAGCAAATATACGCGTATTGCGTTTATACAATCAATAGTGAGAAATAGATTAATTGAATCAGCATGAGTGAATATTTAAAGCAACCCTGACGATTTGCTTCGGACTGAAGCAACGAAACCCATGCCTTTTTAGATCGCCATTTTGATATCGTTATACGCACAATCACTCGCGTAGTAATAATCAATCAATTTTATATAAAATTTAACTTATTTAATGACGAGCCAAAAAATGTAGATCGCTAATTTATTTATTACGCGATTTTGACGTGCCTAGTTATTGCGAATAATATTCGCAGGGGCATTTCATACAATACAATGATAGGTTTTTAAGAGATTTCCATCTGATAAACTGTTTAAATTTACACTCAATTTGCATGCAAGAGTCTGTTGACATTCAAAAGGAAATGTTTTAAAAAGTATGTTCTAAAATTTTATATCCTTCTTTGTGAGAAAAGGTAACTTCCGTCAGTCTTTCACTTGAATCATTCTTCCGTGATCTCCTTTCCATTAGTTTGTCATGGTTATCTGTACCATGAAACACATTTTTAATAGCACGATAAAATAGTACTCGATTTAGATAGATTCATTATGATTATGCAATATTTTATTTTACTGACGCAACTGAACCAGAGATTTTTCAGAGCCAGAATTTAAACTAACGTTACCGTACAATCGTGACAGGAAACAATCCTCCAATAGGATTACTCAAAAATTTAAGGAAAATATCCGAAATCCTTGCCCACCGGCTTGTTTGTGTGACCGGGATGGCAGACTAGGCAGGGTCACACGTTCACGCGCGTGCGGTGCCAGATGTGATGTCACAAGTTATGTGTTTATTACGGTTGTAATGTCATTATTACCTGCGTTGCGTTGTTGTGCTATATGTATAATGTAATATATTTTTTATTTTACGTTATTGTATAAACCGGTATGAATTACCAAAGGAGTAGATAGATACGTGTAGTGTTCTAGATATTTTTTTACCACTTTTATTTTACCCACGGACTGTCTCTTCGCAGGGTTCCATTGTGTACTATATTATAAACTTAATGCAATCTTAATTTATTACTCTGATATTATTTTTATACGGACTTTTTATTTGAAACTAAAATTTGTATTCTATAGATATTTTAGCAATTCGATTCGCTCGGCTGGGATTCGTCGCGTAGACTTGTTTAGGGGCAATTATATTAGACGAATTGACCACAGACTTAACGCTGAGTGGTCGACTCAGGCAGATTTAAACGAGGGAACAAATGGCTCAAATCGGTTCACGCCGCCGGCCGCGCGGGCGGCTACGATACATTCTAAAATAAACAGAATTGCTAGTAATAATGTCTTATGATGAGAAATAAACCTCCGATTGAAACTTAATTAGCGACACCAATAGTTTAACGGTTAGAATAATAGCGATAAAGAGAGCCCCCTAGATAATGTTCGAAGTAGCATTTGTATAATTTTAGACATTGTCGTTTTATAAAAGTATAATGGAGTCCACGGAACCGACAGCGATGTTGATTCACCGAATCTCCGGCAGTTTGGTAGTTATATGAAATTTTCTATTTTAATATATATTAAAGCTTAAGTGTAGCGACATTTGCTGTGAATTGTAAATACGAGGCGCGCGATGTTGGAGTTTTACCTGCCCGTTTTTTAACGTTGATTTTATATCAATATCATTTTATCCTATCGCTGTGGACCGTCGAGTGACTGAATCGTTAGGAATCTTTTGCTATTGTTTCGTAAAAAACTGAAATCAAGTGAATTCATTACAATCGTGAATTTATTTTTTGTTGTTTAGTACCTAATTAATTATTGATGTTTTCGTCTTGAAAGTATTGCCACTCGCGTCGCTGTGTCGTGCGCCGCGTCGCGCGAGAGGCAGAGGACGCTCGATGCCCGTCGCGCGGCGCGGGCGCACGCGGCGGGCGGCCGCCGGGCTAACTGAATTACGCCTAGTTGAATATAAAATGTTTTAAATGTGTTACAGCATTTGAGAATATTTAATGATGTTGTATATAGTTTATATTTTGTTTTGTAAAACATTTTGTACATAGCGCGGGAGTAGGGACGCCGTCGATTGCTGCCCGCTGCGCCGGGGTCGGCCGTCTTAGAGGAACCACTCTTTATATTTTGTACAGTTGTTGAGCGAGATTTGTAGTTGAATGTATTATTTTTAGGAATTTTGTTTTCGATCTTTTTTTGTTATTGTCGATTGTCAATTTATTTAGGGAAATGGGATTGTACTGTACATAGAGCTCACCATTTTGTCATAAAGTAGTGTAAGTGTCAAATCTGATGATTGATGTGGAAATCAAATTTTCTAAATGGAGCAATCATCAGAGCATCGTAAAACAAAATTAGTGTAATACTTGATATTAATATAACTTTATAAGTAACTGTGAAAATAGGTAATAATAATTATGAATAAAATATTACATATTTAAATAGCATTGTTTTATTTGTCTAATCTAAGGTGTACTGTACACTGAAGTATCGCTTACCAACCTAACACGCGTTAAAGTTTAAATGTATTAAATAATTTGTTGTTGTCTTTCTTCAACATAACATTATTCTGTCTTACAGTGTAAAATATCCTAAGTCGAACAAACAGTTTCTTCAGATAATCGAGGGGAAAGCATTTACACGGCATCTCAAACTCGAAACTAGCAATTTTCTTCAGAACCTGGTGCCCGATGCTGCTAATTTTGATGTCCTGCCTACAGTAGTCCTTGAATCGCTTCTCAAGGATCATAATAAAGGATGTGAAGTTCTTCGGGGGGGTCAGTTTGCAGTTCCTGATGTCGAGCGGCGCGCTGCTGCGGTAGGGCGCCACATACAGCCGGCTCTCCGGCGACTGGCTTAAGTACTCCTTGAATTTATCACAGGAATGATGATCAATGCATTTCAGGTAGAGGTACCTACAAACTGTATCAATCCTCTTCTTTTCCGGCAATGCCAGTCTGTAATCAGTAGTTTCCACTTTTATCATCTGATTTACAGACTTCCCCACTGATAGCATAGACTGAGCACTAAACTCTGCTTGCACTCCTGTGTTTTTCCCTCTGCAGTCCCCAAGAGGTTTTTTCAACATGTTGTAGACAAAGCATCTGGCAAAGCAGCTCCTAAGTTGCCGACTTGAACAGCCCTTCTTGCCTCTATATCTTGCTTTTGCAAAGAACTTGTTCAGAAAATATTGACTAAGACGACAAGTGAGCAAACATTTTGCACCTCCCTTTTTCAAGTCATTGAATAAATTCATAATGGATATAATTGATATTTGAATACCGTCAATAAATCTCATATTCTTTATTTCTAATCCATCAGCTCTTCTGACGACTTTCAAATTGGAAAACATAACCAGCATTTCTTTCAGGAATGTGCTTTGAGATTTTTTATCTGAATAAGCTCTTTTGAATGGTGATATGGACATGCGAGTTTTTGAGTTTAAAATTGAGATTAAATTAATAAATTTAGTTGTGAACTCTGCATTGTCACTGCGACCGGATGAGACTCCGGAAACAAGGAAATTGCAGTTTTTCAAATAACCCTTCACTGAATTTTGCAGATGTGTTGTATCATAAATATAGTAAATCATTTTGTCATTAATATAGAAATAAGGCTTTGCAGGAGTGACTCTCTGAGATTCAGACATGTAAAGCAGTTCTGTCTTTGGGTCAGACACAAAGGCTCTGACATCAAAGCCAATGTCAATAAGCAATGTTATAATTTCCTCTACCCAAATTGAGATTTCTGGAGAATTCTCAAGCCTCGAAATCAGTGCATGGGCTACAGGTTGTGTCCACTTTTCGATAATTCCCTGCACCAGGAATACCAGGGCATATTTCGCCGGTTCCAACTTCTGTACTCCATCAATTTCATGCAAACCTTCAATTTTATCAGCTTTTATATTGTAGTATAGCTTAGGTCTCAGTTGTATGCTGCCAATGGAAACGCTGCAGATTCTTTCTCTCAGAGACATATTGCCAACTTTGATTTTCAAAACATTGATCAAGCTGTTATCAAATTTTGTATTTTTTGGTACAAAAAGCTTTTTTATCGCATCCATATCAGGCAGACCCATCATGCCTTTCAAACAATTATATGCATTTGCTCCAGAAAAATACAAGTTCAGAGCAAACATGTGAAATTTATAGTTATCAACATTTTGCTTGGAATTCATTTGCCACTTTATGAGTTGTACCATGCCTTTTGGCAGATTTTTGGTGCAGGATTGTAGAAAATATTCATTAGTTTCAGTTGGATCCATTTTTCTTTTCTTAGTTCTTTTTGACAGGTCTTCTGTTTCCTGGGGAGGTGTCTGCGTTTCTTTACTGACTTTCATGACACTTTCACAGAACTGAGACGCATCTGAAAATCCTGTCAGCGTAGGGCTGGCAAATTGTTGACAGCGGGGATTCTCTCCGCCCTCATCATCAATCTTTTCAGTCTTTATTTTGTCTGCAGGGATAAGAACCTCGGTAATCGGTTCAATCATCACCTGTATGTCCTCGGTCCTAATTATTGTATTTGAATTCTCAATGTCATTTACATCATGATAAGAATCCTCCATTTTGTTAGGTGTCTTTTTCTTAGGGTTGTTCTTTTTCTTTTTACTTATACATTTGTCAGTTATATCAAGTACTTTTTGATCGGGTATGTTTTGCTCATGAGATCTTTCAGACTCTTGTAGATCAAGAAGAGCTCTGTTCACAGGCAGCAGAGACGGAAAAGCATCTTTTGTTAAGCATTTTCTCTTATTTGGCCCATTGGACTTTTTGACGTAGTTATCGTGGAAATGATATTCACAAATTCTGTGGTTGCCCCTCAACTTGTTGTCGACAAGCTTATCCAATAAATCCATACGATTTACTGCTTCAAGCCATTCTTGTCTCCTGAAATAAAACACGATATTTTTATTTTTAAATAATTAAAGCGGGCTGTAGACACGGCTGAATTAGAGAACCTGCGTAGAGTCTATGCGAACGAACATGCTAACTGCCTCTAAACTTGTTTCTTTTCGACTATCTCATTTAGCACGTTAAATTCAACCATATCTAAAGTGAGCTTGGAAAAAAGAAATTTGTGGCATTGGTTCACAGGGACGTTGCTTTATGATGGTGCTAAAGGGGACAATTATTTATTTAGATTTACCTGTTGGTGTCCCCTGGGTAACTGAAGAATGATAGGTTTTTATTCACAGCAGAACATTGCTTGCATACTGAACATGTTTTACCAACCATAACTAGTATAAGCAACAAAAGTTAATATTTTGCAGCACACTAAGCACTTGCTAAACACTCACGAAACGAAAGCCCCATCGTGATAAATTGTGCTTGATTGATTAATAAACTGATAAAGATAAAACGGTCATGCACCGTTCTCGGCTCGCTTTAGTTAGCGTGGCTAGATCAAACTTAAAATATGCGTAATAATTTTATTTAGACAGAAATTGAGACTTAATTTGATTTGATGATTGTATTTATTTCGTGTACGACTAGTAGTGGTATATTAGTGACTATTTATTTTGTAAGAGTCTGTGCTGTGAGCTCATTTTTGAACATATTTATTTTAAACTTAGGTATTTTTTTTCAATTTCCAATTAATAAATCTACAAAAAAACTACAGCATTTCACGAGAATCTGTTTAGGAATGAATCCTGCCGGATAGACTACAGCATCATTATTTGTCCAAGCTGAAACGGACACGATTCGGTCGATCTTTGAAAATCCGAATACATTTCCGTACTCAAAATTCTGTAGGTGTACGGATAAATCCGTACGTATGGCAACACTTTGTAACGTAAACGTCAAAACTGTTTAAAAACCAAGAATTTGGCGGGAAACCGATGAGAGTGGATCGTGTCGTTAATTGAATTTTAGTTTCTGTGCTTAATGTTGTTTGGTGGATAATAAAGATAGTGTATTATACAACAAATTGACGTGAAAGTGCCCAGCAAATGAAGAATTCAAGTGGAAACGCGTATTCCCTCTGTTTGTGACCCCCAAATATCCGCCTGTTGCTGCTCGCCGTAGCTCGCCGTAAAGTACACTATCGCTTTACGGAAGGCATGAGCAGTTGACAGGACGTGACTAAGACAGACTGACACAACTCTGACGATGACAGGACTTTAATATACAGAAATTTACAAAACACATCAGACGTGGCTGTATGGACTCAGTTCCTTTGCCTATCCCTTATAGGATGAATTAAATAAAAAATAAAAAAATGTTTAAAAACCACTTAAAAACACTCAAAAACCGGGACCGTGTTTTATAAAATTATAAATTACAATTTACCAGCGGAGAAGAGAAGTTAGAAAGAGACTTCTTCTTGTAAATTGAAACTTGTACCTTTATAAAATACGTCCCTGGAGTATTTCGTTCTTCAACGGTTTTCCCATTGATCCTATGACATGCCATTCGACAAGAGAACAAAACACATGACTCCGGTTTCCTTAGCTGGCTTGCCACTACACTACCTTGTGTAGAAGGATAAACTTAGGTTTAATACATAGTTATTAAATACTTCATGTGTGTGACATGACAAACCACAGACCTAATAGCAAGTGGACCGGTGATACCTACAGAATTAGCGTGCATACCTACTAAAATTGGGCACGTAACATGGCTGCTTTTCCTAGGGTTGGGACTGTTAAACGTATGCAGATATCGATATCGATAAAATCTACGCTATAGAGGTTTATGCAACTGTCACGTTACGAGTGTTTTAAGGCCTAATTATCTAGAGTAGCATACATTACTTTAATCTACATACATATTATAAGTACCCTAAGACACGTTCAGAAGCAGAAGGCATTATCATATCTATACCTGTCACGAATTTGACTGTTGTTTTTATCATAGATAAGTAAACATACCGAGCTGACGTTTCGTTTCGACTGTTTTTTTATTGTAAATTATGTTGGTTTTCATATCATAGTTTTCATATTTTGGATTTAATATTTTCTACGGTTTTTGAACGCATTATAGAGGAGTTATGACATGTGTGTATATGGGTTTGCAGATGCGTTGCCAACCTAGAGAGCTAAGATGGATTTCACTTGTGCCCGTAATTACACCGGCTATATTACTCTCCACGCCGGGACACAACAGTGCAAGCACTGCTACTTCGCACAAGGTCCTACTACCCACAAAAGTGAAAATAAATAACATTTGTCTTAGGCATCTCCAAAGTTTTTATTCATTTCTAATATTTTCTGAAAGATACTTTGTCACAATACTCACAACTTCTTTTTCCGTGATAGCGAAACCTCAAATCTATAATCATTTTGATTACAGACATTACCTTACCCTCACACTTGATGTACAAGGCAACACAGGTGACAGGCACGAGTAGACTGAAAAAGAAGAATATTAAGTATCTATAAGTTTATCTCTAGCCTACTCAAGGGACATTTTTTCCAAATCTCAAATCTGGTTCAGGCTGTGCGTTGTGTGTCAGTCAGTAAGTCACGGTTTTATTTTATATGTTTAGATCTAACAATTACCTGAATTGCTCCGTCACGTCATCAATCTCGTCACATTAAGAGTTCTGTTGAAGCATTATGACATGTCGAAGTGCATCGAGCAGACAAATCATGTCTTATGTCGTGGGTTTATATTTTCAATTCCAATCCTTTTCTTTTTGGCAGTTTCATTCACAGGAAATCTGACGAAAAAAAAAAATTCAAACAATGTTTAGAATTCCATCGATACCTATGTCGATACTTAGCACCGCATAAGCTAATATGCCAAAATCATGCAAATTATTTCTGTTGAAATAAATAAAATCATTGGAAAATAAAACAAATCGTACTAAAACAGACGTTCATACTCATTTTATAAGATCGTTATGTTACGATACATGCCAAAATACAATAAAACATTCGAATTATTCAAGGCAACTGGTTACTAACCTTTGAAGGGTCAATTCAGGTTGATTAATGTTTTTTTTAACACTACACTGTCTGACGCAGCACTAGGGCATGATTATCCTATTAAAGACAAAGCCCTGCACACCATGATAACTCGTTTCTTAGAGTAATCCTCACAAAAACAGCAAATATATTCGGAGCCGGCTACCGTTTGACAGCACATCTACCACGAAACTTGGCACGGAACATGGTGGCACCTGCCACGCTGTCGTAAACTCGTGACGTCACTTAGAGAGAGCTGCCAAATTTAGTAACCAACAAATACTATTTGTCTCTCCTATTCATATGCAGCTGTCAGTAAGTTAAAAAGAGATAAAATGCCGTTTGACATGTATGTGTCGATATGGCAGATATTTGTATAAGTCACGCTTCATATAGAAGAATATAACGCCTCCACTTTCCTATCTCAATGTGACAAACTGACGATTACAGAAATGGCTGTATGGACGTTATTCCTTTGCCTATCCCTGAATGGATAAGTTTTATCCAAAAAAACAAGTGTCAGTCAGTGTCACTAGTGTCAGTGCCAGTGTCCTATGTCTGTGTGTTTATCTAAAAACTTGCTTTTGTACAAAGGAACGGTACTAGATTATTTATTTTTCTACTAAATAAACGTTAACCAGAACAAAAAGTTTCATTAAGACCCAACCATATGGCCCATATTCTTTAGCAATGACTTATTAACGCCCGACTTCCTTAGCGGCATTCGTGGGCGTAAAAGCGTATCGCACTTTCCCTATTGCGGAAAAACAAATAGAAAATGAAGATAAACGAGAAGAATCTGTCTGCGTTCGCGTCGTCGGCGACGCCGGTGGACCGCGAGGGCTGGCTGGACATGCGGGGCGAGGTCAAGAGTTACCAGCGCCGATGGTTCACACTCAAAGGGAACCTGCTGTTTTATTTCGACAAAAAAGGTGACAAGGAGCCCACTGGGGTCATTGTGCTCGAAGGGTGCACTATTGGTGAGTAAAGACATGTTACCTGCATGAAATACTGTACCCGTCCTCTCCTGTTGACCAAATACGGGTCAAGATTTTTTTTATAGTGCATATAAAAATCCAGAAATTGCTTTCTATTTTATTCCGATCTCAAAAAATATACATATATGTATAATACAGAATTAAGTGTTTAATTTTAAAATTTTCCTCCAGTAAACGACCAGACCACATCGGGTTAACTATGTCTTGGGATAGCCCAAGACATAGTTAACCCGATGTGGTCTGGTGGTGATGCATAGGCATTCATGAGTTTTTATTGGGTATCTATCAGGCATGGCTGAAGACAATCAGTACCGACTTCCACTAACTACCAAGAATTCCTTTTCTTATTTTCAACCCAGCGACACCCACAGCTGAATATGCACTCTTCTAAATGATTGTATTGCCTTATGCATTCACATTACAGTAATATAATAAAAAAAGCTTCAGTACGATTTGAAAAAATTTTTCCTCATGCTACCATTTTGTCAAAATGCAATAGAGGAAAACAAAGTTATATGAAGTTTTATTTCAGAACTAACAGAAGGAGAAGAAGCGTACAGCTTCAAGATAGTCTTCCAGTGTGAGGGTGGTCGGACATTCTACCTGTGCACTAACTCGCAGGCCTCCATGGAGGCGTGGATGAAGGCACTGGCCTGTGCCAGCTACGACTACATGAAGCTGATGGTGGCCGAGCTGCAGCGACAGCTGGATGAGGCTGAAGGTGAGGGCAGACATCTTTGTTACTCTTCTTTTTAAGATAGACTACTTCGTAGCAGAAATTCATGCAAATGATTGCATGATTGCATAAATCTTTTTTAATTGTATTATTTTTAAAAGCCATTCTATACCTACTATTCTTTTAGGGGTTAATGAGCCTTCATCATCATCTTATTTAAGAGTGCTACTCTTGTCGATGCAGTTTTCTCCAGTCCATTCTTTCCAGTGTAAGTTCTTTCACCTCCTGATACGACACAATGTCTATCTTCTTTTTTATTTGATCTAAATACTCTATCCTTGGCTTTCCCCTTCCTCTCTTTCCTTCTATAATTTTCAGTATCAGATTGTCGTGTCGTATCAAATGGCCTACCATTTTTCCTCTCCTAGTCTAGAGACTACACCAAACCACACCACATTCAAAACACTTCTTCCCTCCCCAACTCTTTCCAAGACCCTCTCATTGGTAACTCTCTCGATCCAACTAATCCCCTCCATCCTTTGCCAGCATCACATCTCGAATGCCTCCAGTCTCTCCCTATCTGTTTGCGTCATGGTCCATGTCTCGCAGCCGTACAGGGCGATACTCCATATTTATGTTTTGATGAGGCGCTTTCGCAGAGGTAATGAGCCTTATCCCATTAATATTGTGGAAGTTTTTAACCACGATAGCTGAGCAAAGTGGACTGTATTTCAACGATAAAACGATATATGACAAACAAGTTTTCAGGGGCCTTGAGAGGGTCAAAAAGACACTTACCATCTGATGTGTTGTGGTGTAGCGTACCTCAGCCAGATACAGGGCCACAGGACTTCCCAGGATCGACCGGCCTTACCTATTCAGCCAAGGGTTATCCGCTACTTGACCGACACGCGTAGTATCCTCTTGAATCCTCAAGGCACTTGATTTATACGAAAGTCTACGACATATAGCTTTTCATAGCTCCAAATTAACAATAAAACTGTTGCGTTTACGAAATATTTGAACGGCGCGAGTTTTCGACACGACAGTTGCGACACGACATTTTATCGAGAGCGCTATGAACTAATTTGACAGCTAACTGACGTTTATGACGGTAGCTATACCGAAAGTTATATTTTTAAGCGAAAACGGAACAAATATTCTCCTAAAACTTAGAGCTGCGGTGAAGAGACTACTGAAGCTTTGGACCGCATAACAGGCACAAGTTAGCTGTGTCACCACATTCTCATTCTATTCAATAAAATTGGTGGATAAAATATTGTTAATGTTTGTACTGCTCAAACATGCCATACATAATGCTGCTGTCAGGACAGGAATCATTGAGAGTAATGGTTCCTAATCCACATTGTCCAGTTGCCATAAACAAAAAAGTTGTAAAATTGGTCATTGATGTTTTTTAACCCCCGACGAAAAAGAATGTTATAAGTTTGACCTGTGTATCTGTGTATCTGTCTGTGGCATCATAGCACCGAAACGGATTTACCGATTTCGATGCAGTTTTTTTTTTATCGAAAGCTCGTTTTGTATGGTGCTTTTACTTGTTTAGCGGAGGCAGCGGCGGAGGCGTGTGCGCCGGCGCCGGAGCCGCGCGCGCCCCCGCGCGGGCAGCGGCACAACCCGTTCAACCGCACCGCCGACGCCGAGCCCAAAGCCGTGCCCGGCAGCCGCCACCGTCAGTACATTCATATTTATAATCTACTAGCTGACCCAGCGAACTTCATACCGCTGTAGACCTTTCCATGGAAAACGTACACACCAAACTCACGGGAAACCATGGTTACTATGCGTCAATGAAAGTCGACTTTGCCCAGAGCTTGAGTCTCTGGATATAAATAAGAGCTTGTCTAACAAATTTATAAATTGGCTTGTTCATAATCTTCTATGAACTAAAAAAAAACAATTACTTTGCTCACGCACGACCACAAGTGAAGTGATAGTTATAGCTGACGCGTTTCGAATTTAGTTTAGTAGTGGTGGTGATAGTTGGGTCTGTGTGGCATGTGTTAATTCGTGTAGCAGTGGAGGCGGCATGCAGTGTTGCATGGAAACGTACATTTGCCGCACAGGTATAACTATTTTTCACTTGTGGTCGCGGGTGAGCGAAGTAATTGTTTTTAGTTCATAAAATATGGACCTCCGCAAAGTAACGCCTGATTCAATAAATTATTCATAATCTTCTATCCCAATGTAATTCTGTGACCTGAATCTTTCTGATTCCTTCTGGGCCTATGTATTATAAAGTTACAAGTTACAATTTTTCTAACAAAAGGTGATAGAATGAGACTTCCGCTTGTAAATTTTAACTTGTAGCTTTACAAAACGCGGTCCTGGCCCCTATTACACTAACTTTACAATTGTCGGTTTGTCATGACAATTCGAACTACATTCCTTGCCCAGTATGAAGTACGCTAAAACAAAAGCTCTTCAAGTCAGCAATTGACAACGAATTGTCATTGAAAACTGACAATTGTAAAGTTGGTAAAACACCCCGGCCTGGAGTCAACAATACAAGCTATTGAGATATGAAGCCTTCAACAATAATCCAGATTTAACCACTTAAGCTATCGCCATCCTCCAGGCTCGCTGTACCAAAATTTCTTCCACAGATAAAGAAGCCCTCCGGCCAGACCTGCCCCGTAAAAAGGTCCCATTCCGCGACATCCACACCGCCTTCGGACGAAAGATCCTCGCGCACCGCAGCGAGTGGCGCGCGCAGCTGGCCAAGCAGACGGCTGCCAGGGAAGCCGAGAAGAGGCTGGTGGAAACTCCACTTATACAGCTGTAGTGGGACAGTATACCACAGGCTGTTTGAACAGAGCTGGATTATACATTACCAATGGGCGGATGACGGATGTAAATAAAGTCAACTTGCCGAACGATATACGTAATATGGATATGACTACAATTGATTTAAAAAAGAGATATATGTAACATTATAACTGCATATATTTTTATACGTAAATCATCACCAACCTTTTTTACGTCCCACTGCTGGGCAAGCCTCCTCTCAGAATAAGAGAGCTTGGGCTATAAGTTCCCACGCGTTTCCAGTGCGGATTGGGAACTTCACACACATCATTGAATTGCTTCGCAGGAGTGTGCAGGTTTCCTCACGATGTTTTCCTTCACATCTCATGATAAATTACAAATGTAATTCCGTACATAAATTCCGAAAAACTCAGAGGTGCGAGCCGGGGTTTGAACCCACGACCCTCTGCTTGAGAGGCCATAGGTCAAACCACTAGGCTATCATTTATACATAATAGTTTATTAGTAGTATTTAGTAGGCAGTTTTATACGTAACTATTACTCGAAATTTAATAAGTCGTATCCATCTTATGCTTTCGTCACCATATTGCATCCATCGGCCGCTCTTTGTACATTAGGCATTAGGCAGGAGGGGAGCTGCCCCCCCCCCCCCCTCCCTCCCCCCGTGCCAATGCAGAACCAGTGATTATTTAAATTAGTTCCACTTGCCGAAAAGTATTAAAGCACTTGTTAATTAGTTCCTATATTTGGTAATCATTAAATAAGTAATAAAATAAAAAAACTTTCATTTATTTAACCCTTACTTAATAAAGAAGAGGCGATTTAAGGACCACATACACTTACTTGGAAATTGAACCTTAGTGTCTGAATAATACGGCACAATATCAATTGTTTATTTAAAATGCGACTTGCTTCAAAACTATCGTTTGTCAGGTGTATATTTCGTAGTTGCTATTGATTCGGTGGTAGTATGTTCCAATAAATGGGGCCAGACAGGTTACAGACCAAACTGATAAATTTTAATAAATTTTGAGCTCTTATTTCTTCAGTTTCTCAGTTCTATAGAACAACAAAAAAGTTGCAGGTGGTAGGACCTTGTGCGAGGTCCGCCCGGATCGCTACCACCATCTTACTCGCTAGTCCTGCCGCCAAGCAGCAGTGCTTGCACTGTTGTGTTCCGGTGTGGAGAGTAAGACAGCCGGTGTAATTACGGGCACAAGAGGCATTTCATCTTAGCTCTAGGTTGGCAACGCATCTGCAAACCCCCCCGGTTTGTGGGTGTCTATGGGCAGTGGTGATCACTTACCATCAGGTGACCCACTTGCTCGTTTTCCTTACTTGTCGTATAAAAAAACAAACAACCCATTTGTTTAACTTTACAATTGGACTGCCCAGTTAATAGTCAACCGTGTGGAACTAGTAGCCTAACGATCTATCACCACCAGCCTTTTTTACGTCCCACTGTTGGGCACAGGCCTCCTGTCACAATGAGATGGCTTGGGCTATACTTCACGGTGGTACGATGGTGTGTACCATTGAATTGCTTCGTAGGAGTGTGCAGGTTTCCTCACAATGTTTTCCTCCACCGTAAAGTTCATGATAAATTAAAAATTCAACCCGTCTTCCTATGCTAGCCGTAGTGTAGGGTTATGACACGCGACACGAAATGTCGAGGATCCGGGTGCGATTCCCGGGGTTAGCATTTGCGAATTTATGATTCAGTGAGTATTTAAAAAGTATAATCGATCGAACATTCTAATAAATCATCATCATGTCAGTCGAAAGACGTCCACTGCTGGCCGGCGGCCTCCCCAAGGCTCTCCACTCAGACCGGTCTTGTGCTTTCCGCATGCACCCCGGTACCGCCCGTCCAATAAATCAATGAAACGACAATTGTATTAAGTAGTTTTATTTAAAAATCTTTGTTATGTAAACCAACACTTTACAACGTCAACTAAGACAGGGAGAGGCGTAATGTGACGTAAACATGACGTAAATGTAAATTAGTTCATTATCGCTGGACCCTAGCCGACGAGCGCGTAATTACAATGCAATCGATCGTTTTGGTATTCCATTTCTTTATATACTTTAATGAAACTAGATAACATTGAGCAATACGATACATAGGCAAGGCGTCCTCACCTCTTATTCCACCAATCTTCCTTTTTTAACTCAACACAAGACGCCTTTCGACGGTACTCTGACTCAATCTCGTATATAAACTTTGACGAAATTGGAATAACCACCTTAGGCTCGCGGTCTAGAGTGGTTATTCCAATTTCGTCAAAGTTTATATACGAGTTCGAGTCAGAGTACCGTCGCTTTTCAAACGCGGACGCCATGTCAAGAAGGTGAAATTATACACAACAATGTGAAAAGTCAAACGCAAGTGGAAGACAGTTTTAAAATGCCCAGTTCGGAATAACATGGTAACACACGAGTTTACATACGACAAAGGTTAAGTTCAGGGATAAACCGAAAATGTCAAACTTTAACGCTCTAAAATAACTTGTTAATGTGTAAAAACAATATAATATGCCTCTATAAATATAATATATAAGCAACATTGCATTACATAAACATGCCTACAGACGGCTCAACTCCATTCTCCCGCATCCGCTTATAACGCAAAACTATTTATAAATCTACAAAAATAAACATGGGCACGAAACTATTTCAAAGGCACAGTGGGGCGCCGCCGTGAACTCTTGCTATAGGTTAAACCACATGTCTTACACTAGGGTCAGCGAACCACTGTGCCTTTACGCCCGAAAAAGTAAAAATGTCATAAATAAGAAATATTTGGTAACAATTCCTTAAAGATTTAATATAGACAGAGTAACTGTGCACGAAAACCAATGCTTACAATAGGAGAAGCGACGTTAGTATTTACATAAAGTTATACATTTTTACAACATCACTAACCAATCTACTAACACTAACTTAGAAGTAACGAAACTGAACGAAAAGTATAATCAGTCATTCACCCAAAGTAGTTAATAAACGTTAAGAAACAACGTAGGTACAAAAGATAAATGAAAAATAACTAAAATTTAATAAAACTATGCAAAACGCAATACTAACAAACTTATATACATTTCGTGTGGTGGGTGGGAGTTAAAGAATCTGGCCACTTCTTAAAGAGAAAACTATATTTGGTCATAATAATAAACTATATCTAAAACGCTAGGACACTACAGTCGTAGGCCATTACGTATACCACAAACGTGAATATAGTCATTACAAACCGTATCTGTGAAATCTGCAACTTCATGTTTCAGTCATAAATTCCACAGTTGCTTTTAACCGAGTTACAGTCGATTGTTAGTTAACCTACGCAATACATTCTGGTAGTAGTTAAGTTACTCAATATATTTGTAGGTATACACTGTCATGAAACACTCATAAATAATGTTAATAACTCTTATATAATCCATGTAATTCATACACATTGGAGTACTAATTAACAGCTCTTACGTAGAGGTGTGTAGTTACAGCAATGGGTTCAGCCGACCATTTCCTTTGGCTTCGAACTGAGCTTTTTCGGCTTTATCTAACCGATTACGGCAACTACATAATACATTAAGCAAAGTGGCCAGGTGCTAGCGTGGTGGGTGACGTATAAACAATCTCCACGAAAAGCACACCATCAAAAACTTGATTGACGTGTGTGTTCGCTTGAATGCAGGGTTAGCACAGTCGCATCATTCGGGTTCTCGTCGCCGGTGGGGTCGCGCCGAGGGCCGTGAGCGTGCTAGAGCTCGAAGCGCTTTTTCCGCTCGGCCACCATTCCGACGAGCGGGGCGACGGGCGTGCGCTCGCGCAGGGAACATCGCCGTGCTGTCAGTTCTGCGAACATTAACAATTACGTTTTTAACCTTTTCAACGCCAAGGACGCTTAAAAGCGTCATGAGCCGACGTGCCTCCGACGCCAGTAACGCTTATAAGTGTCTGGCTGCACAGTGCAAATGCGACCTACACACGTGGAGACAAGTTTTGTATGCGTCGTTGGCGTAGAAAGGGCTAATAATGCTTTAAAGGAGTATTTAGGTAAGTGCATGGTGTTAAATGTGTGTCAGTCTGTTCCGACTCCGACTCGGCGTGAAAGGAGCGATCATGTCAATTAAAGTGGGGGCTTATAAAAGAAAGAGACACTCTAACGTACACATAAGCCACACATACACTCACACACGCGTTAAAGGTAACATGTCACATATTATGCCGAAAAAATCATAACAAATAAATTATTTCAACATTTCTTAAAAACGGAAAAAAGGTAGGTACAAAGTAAATACAGGGTAGGTAGCAATGTTCGGTCTTATCTCTACCAGGCAACCATAATGGAATAACGGCAAGCACAGATTAAAACAGGTGGTGCTATTTAATTTTCGAATTCGAAGGCTGGTCTGGAATCTGGCGTACCTGAACGGGCGACAGCTGCAGGTTTCTGGTGCTCTCTGTCTTCGCGAACTGTATCTTGGCGGGGCGGGTCGGCCGCGCCGCCTCCAGCAGGGGGCTCGCTCGCGACGACTTCCCCTGCGGCACAACACACGTCAACGAGAGTCGGGTCAGGCCAGTGCCGGATTACCCATGTCGGTGACCCTAGGCAAGGTACGTCTGGGGGGCCCCTGTGGCGCCTTATATCAATACGGTCACAGGCGCGTCCCTGCCGTGCCGTGGCGACCGCGGATCGCCTTTCCACCCCCCGCGCGCCCCGCGCTCACCCCCGCTCGCGTCCCGAAACGCACACAGCTGCGACGCCGTTTACTGCACACATGCGTCCGTCTGTGTCGTTTCTTACGTTTGTAGATAAAGTCTTCGATGGAACTTGCTATGTAAATTAAACCGCCATACTGAAATTGTCTCTGAATGATGAATTTACTAGTGAAGGGCAAGACTTACTTACCTCTTTATAGTAAACTAGCTTATGCTTCGCGGCTTTGCCCCCGTTAAATATTTCAAAATGGGCTAGTTCCCTATCCCATGGGAATTTCGCAAAATCCCTTCTTAGTGCACCTTTAGGATACTCGAGATACATGTTTGTCAAATTTAAAGTCTCTAGTCTCTAGGTCCAGTGGTTTAGGCTGTGCGTTGTCTGTCAGTCAGTCAGTCAGTCACGGTACTGTTTTATATAGGTATAGATTCACCATTCAGAGACAGTATGGCGGTTTGTTTACACAGTTACCAAGTTCCATAGAATTAGACTTTATATGTATTGTTTGACACAGTTTCTAGCCCAGACCCCCCCCCCCCCCCCCCCTCCCTGCGCTTTTAATGTGCTTACATTAAAACAGTCTTATGGTGCCTCCGAGATGTACCTAATGCCCTGAGCAATTGCTTAACTTGCTTATGGGCTAATCCGACTAAGGTCCGGATCCGACTAGAAAAAATACAGCGCGGGCAGAGACGCGTATTTTGTGGCCCGACAACCTTCTATTATTTACACCTGAAGATAAACTTGAAGTCTCATTTGGCACCTTTCATTCTCATACAATTCGTGGTTTTACACAATGACATTAATAATAAATAAGTAAAAATACGTCATATATGCTCACAAAACAATCGAAAAACATGTTCAAACATTTCGACATTTGCGCGCAAGCTTGGACCTTATTCGAGAGCGAATGAGGCCAAAGAGGCTACAATTGTAGCCTTTTCCGCGCTTCATTTTCGGCGTACTATCATTGGTTCTATAACTTTAACATCTTCGATCAATAATTACAACTAGATTACTAGATTACACGAGAAATAACGCCTCACTTATTTTGACTTTGATCTTATTTATTGCACGTTATTGTAACCACATAAGGATTATATTAGATAATAATCAAATTAGAAAACTTGAAAAAGATATTTTCGTTTCAAAGTGCAATCGAAAGTTCAATACCTCAAAAACGGCTGAAACGCTCTTTATGAAAGTACCATCTGTATTAAACTAGCTTTCGATAAAAAGAAGCGTAAAAATCCGTACATCCGTTCAGGAGCGACGATGCAACAGATAGACATACACAAGTCAAACTTAATAACACCCCTCTTTTGCGTCGATAATTAAAAATTAATAATAGTAAACTGCTGACATTACAACGGTGCCATATTCTCTGGTTTTTGTTCGTGACCCGCATTTAGGTAGTTATTGATCGAAGTTTTACATGAGGTAGACATTGTAGGGAAATGGCAGCAAATGAGACTTTAAGATGATCGGTAGGTGTATGTATACGTAGTGAGTTGATAGCTCAACTCAATTTTGGTAAAAAAAGGTCATCTAGCCATTTTTTTTTAAATTACATTCAAGACCCAGAACAGCGTAGCCTTATACATCTTCGATCTACATATTACGAGTTGCTTATTAGTTAGACTTTATTCAACAAACCGAAAATTATTAAACTAAATCTTTGAAAAGTTAAAGCATTCACAATTTCAAAAAAAAAGTAACTATTTTTGAAGGCAGCAAAGCAAACTTATAACGTAATGTTAGATCGTGGACGTGTCCAAAAATGCAATTATTTTGATGCTTGAAATATCATGCAAAAAATTAAAATATAAAAAAACATAGCTTATCAAGTGGGTACTCTGCAAAAAAAAAAGTGAACCGGAAGAGCAAATATTTACAAATCATAAACCATTACCACTACAGTTTACCTCTTGCCCTGTGTTTTGAACTTTAACGTGCGGCAGCGTAACTGAGCAATTAGACTCCGAGATTAGATGTTCAAATGATTTTTATTTTTATTTAATTAGCCACAAATCGTATCACTTAAATACAGTCATCTTTTCCCGGCGTGGACATCAGAACACAACGGTTGTGCTGTCTTCTAATCTCTCCAAGACCTCAACGCAAAGTTAACATACCGAAATATTATGCCCAACGTCTTCGAACCCAATCACAGACACGAATATCCGCAATGTGAGAAAGCCGCAGAAATGACTTTTCTCTTTAAGTGGCAGATCCTACCACTGAATACTAAATGGAACCGTGAGACCGTTTACTGGGCTCAAAATCGTACTGAAAACTGTCAAGTCTCAACCTTGAACACTTGAAGACGGTAAGACAATTGAAAGTCTAACAGCCGTTCCCAAAACTCAATCAATCTCTTGTTTTGATCCACTGACGAATGTAATTAATATACAATCAAACAATTTGCTACATTTCGATGGGCCACCATCGTCCTATCGATAGATAGCATGCAGAGATTGGATTTCCTACCGACAGTAAATTTATTCAGACGGCAAAATTGAAGATATACCCTACGCTAGCTATATTTGCACAAAAGTCTATTCCCTCAACTGTTAGAAGTCAAATTGAGAAGACTTACTTTGGTAAGTATTTTGCCATTTAAATTATTGGGATTATACAATAACAGAATTATTAAAACGGCAGTATACTGTTAAGAGTTGCCTACTAAACCAAGTCTTCTCAATTCGGCTTTTACCAGTTGAAGGAATTTTTGTGCAAAGAAAATACCTTTTTATACCACATACTTAATTGCAAAAAACTACTATGACTATGACTATAGTCAATAGATCTAAACAACAGATACTTAAACCGAGTTTACACTCGCAAGAAAAATCCTGCAAGTTGCAATACATCAGTGGCGTAGTGTGGGGGGAGGCATGGCGAATTTCAAGTCGGCCCCGGGCGGCGAAAACCCACGAAAAGCCACTGCAATATTGCGGCGTTCGATCGCCCACTCCAGACTACCAATGTGCCGTCGGAAACTTTGCAAAATTGCAAAATTTTCCACATGGGAAAGTTTCAGAATTTTTTCTTATTTTTGTATGGAGTTTGAAACTTTCCGAAATTGAAAAACTAAATTTCTTATAGCTATTTCTATGAAATTTTCAAGAAATTTTCGAAAACTTTTCCAGCTTTTTGGAAACTTTCCGCAACTAACACATCATTACTCCAGACTCTTGCGTGATTTTTGCTGCAGGTCTTAACTCGGCTGTAGACTGATTATTGGGAACAGCTGTCATTGTGGAACAATTGGGTTGTGTCAGTTACGCCGCCGCGCCCCCCTGGTGTCAGCAGCTTCGTACCTGCGCCGCGCTGCCGGCCGCCGGCCAGCTGCCGCAGCTGCGCCCACGGCGACGCCTCGCGCCCATGCTGTTAGTGCCCAACCAACCGAATATACTAACGATACATGTGTACTGGAGGCTGAAGAGCGAAATGAACTATGTCGGTAAGACCCTTTATAGTGATAAACGAGCTGAGATTTGAATACGTGGTTGTTGCGAAACCTTTTACTTTTTAGAGTTTATGATTTTAATATAATTCTTTTTGATATCAGTTGTTGATGGTTGTCTGTATGTCAGTTGTGTCGTAGCGAAAGGTTTGAGGTTTTTATTACATTATTTCATATTTTAAACCGTGCCTTTGCCTTATCATAGTTATCAAGTTATCATTTACAGTTAATTTCCACTTATACCCATTTAAAGCTCTAACAATGGTAAAAATTCAACGTCCTTCCATATGCTAGCTGTAGTGTAGCGGTAAGGCACGTGACACGGATTGTTAAGGATCCGGATTCGATTCCTGGGGTTAGCAATATTTTTCTTGGTTCCTCTGTGTAGGTATTCATGTTTCAGTGAGTGTAGTATAGTATTTATTTTAACTGGAAAACCGTAAAACAAAAAATAAAATGGAGTAGTAACGTAATCACTTCCTGTTTGTATGTAATAACTATCATTGGTTATGCTTCTTAGTGGCAATCACGGCGGCAAAGAGAGGGAGATACAGAAGCGAAAACTAGCGTATCTCACTCTTACACGTTACGGAAAATACGCAAGAGAAGAACACTTGAAATTGTAAAAATAAGTCTCTTAGGTCATTTAAAAAAGTCGGTCAGGCTTTCTTAAATTCAGCTGCCGTATTGGGTCTAAGACTGTATCGCGCAAGTTTTTTAAATCGCTTAGTTTTAAACGAATGGTAAGAGATTTACTGCCATTTATGGTCATGCAATGAATACCTGCAATGTTAAAATTGTTACCTACTTAATAAAATTGTCTTAAATGATCTACTTATGCATAGTTCAATTCGCTCAATTAAGAATGAAGGGCATAAAATTTTAGAAGACACTTTTAATTTACATAAAAAGGGTGCTGAGAAATGATAGATACTTTCTTTTGAAAAACATATCAAGGACTTTAATCGAATCAGTCATTTGGAAAGAAATGCAATGAAATAAGGTACAGTTTGCATGATTGTTATTCGATGACAGTGTGCGATGCCATGCAAGCGGTGCGGTCTAGGCTTTATGGGGTTTATGGTCTATAAGTCTATGGTAAGCATCTTAAAAGCTTCGCTATTAAGCTCGTGCTGTTTGTGGGGTATTTATAAACAAGACAACATAAGACTATGGCTGTCACTTTCTTGTGTAATGATTTAAAAATAATTAGCACCTGTAGCCATGGATTTGTGGAGTTGGAATGGGCCACCTGACGTTTAAGAGATCACTACTACCCATAGACATCTGCAACACCAGAGTGATTACAGATGCGTTGCCAATCTAGAGGCCTGAGATGAAATGCCTCTAGTGCACTGCTACTTAGCGGCGGGTTTAACGAGTGGTAGCGGTCCGAATGAATCCAAAACTAAGTAGTTTCAGTTAAACAATGAACGAATACGACTCTTAGCGTATATTTAGAATCCTCAGTATCACAAATATTGAGATCAATCAGTTTTAATTATTTGTAGATAATAGAACCTCACAAAATATAAAACTTTGAATACGTTAATTAATTTAAATGAGAGCGATGTCTTGCGTTATCTGTAGTGAGTGTTTAACCATAGAGTATGGAGAGACTACCGCTCTCTGATTGGTCGACACACCAGTGATATTACTGTTCCAACCAATGAGAAGCGAGATCGCCCTGGAGTACTCTAAAGCTATAACAAATGAAGTGCGTCTATATAATGCATTGTATGACTTTATGTATGCGAGGTGTATTTACCGCTCCGGTGTCTTCAATCAGCTGCGGCAGAGCATAGGACTCTCCGTTTTTCATGTCGTTGCTTTCCGATACTATGTGCGCGCGCAGGTGTTTGTTCCTGAAATTACGTTGAAATACTATTAAAGTTTGAATTCTGTTATAGAAAATTCGTACGGAATTCATAAAAGACGTGGCGCTGGAAAAAATTGCACACCTTAAGTGGCAGTGGCTTGTCGAATCCTGCGTAACGTTACGGTTATCGTATCGAGATCGAGAAACCTGATACTAAATTTTAGTTCCAAATACGCTCACGGGCGGGCGCTGTTCCAAACGTCATACAAACTCGACAACGTTTACTATTCTATTTTACGTGACGCAGGATTCGAAGAGTCGTGCTCGACTCACTGGAGGCGACCGCGTACAGTCAGCGTCAAAAGTAGCTTGTCACTTTTGTACCTTGTCGCAATAACGTGGCATATTCAACACTTGTGTATTTTTTAAGACAGGGATATACTGGTATTAAATAAAGAAAATAAAACTCACGTTTAGACCACTTTAAACCTACTCAACAAGGAATAAGGCTGAAATATCAATATACAAGCAAAGTAGTTCTGACCTTTTTAGTAAGTAACTGGTATGCGGTTACGAGAACAAAAAGCAGATGATAGCATTGTATTAGATACAATGCCTCTGTGATTGCTGCTAAGTGGATGAGCTCAGTTCAAAAAATGTAAACTGTACAGAGTGATGTGGTTGTGTGTACCTGGCGTCGAGCTGCATGATGTGGTTGTGCGCGTGCTGCAGCTGGGCCGTGGCCGCCGCCAGCCGGTCCTCGAGCGCCGCCGACTCTACGCACTTGACTGAGTACTTCTCGCTGAGCGACAGGATCTCGCGCTTGATTTCTTCCATCTCTTGCCTGTCGACAAAGAGAGTGATTGTGTGGATTGCTATGTCGGCCATAATAACAGCAGGCTTCATGGGGGTAATGAGGGGGAGGAGGGCACTTGACCCCTGGATCTTACAATTAAACTTAAAAAAATAATTGATGATGATGATTATGATGTAAATGTAAATGTCAAAGTGTTAATGACCTGGACTTAAGATTGATTTTTACCTGACCTGCGGAAAAACTTATTTCGCTATACCTACAGTTAATTTCACTTCTATTTGTCTCATTCTTCCCTACCGATATCTATGGTTAAATCTAAAATCAGGGGCAAAATCGACTAAACGGCAAAAAGCTCACCTCCGTATTCTTTGAATGACTAGCTTGATGTCACTAAAGATCAAAGGAAGAATACTTGTAACACAGGAATGATAATAGGTCCCCTTCCTCGACGCTGAAAACCCCCTTAACCCTTCGGCTGTGTTTGATATGGGATCCTGTCTTGACCAGTCGTATGCGTATGATAAGGATCCGTATCATTACTACCTCTGCCTATTTTTTCGCGATTAAGTTCGTTTAATAATGAATCATTAAATGATAATGAATATGGTATGGCACTAACTGGTGTCGCGAGCTGAGCTGGCTGAGGTCTCCGTGCTGCCCTCTGGTGAGGAAATCCGCCTTGAACTTGTCGACCTCCCGGCGCACTTCGTTCTCGTGCGCCTTGCGCATCGCGTCGAGCGCGGCGAGCGTCGCACGCGTCTCCTCCGCCAGCGCCTGCTCTTTGTCCAGTCTGAAAGGAATAAATCAATAAATAAATATCATGGGACAATTGACACCAATTGAACTAGTCCCAAATTAGGCAAGGCCTGTACTATGGGTACTAGACAACGGATACAAATACTTATAAAAATATGAAACATCCAAGACCAGAGAACAAACATTCGTATTCATCATACAAATATCTGCCCCGACCGGGGATCAAACCGGGACCTCAAGCTTCATAGTCAGTCAGGGTCTCTAACCACTAAGCTATTCGGTCGTCAATGAATGATTAATAGTTATGTATAATTTAAAAATCCGATTGCTTGCCGTCTCCCTTTGCGTCCAAATTCAGAGCAGAGGAGCTCATGCTGAGTAAAACGATCCAGTGTTAAGAAGCTCGTCTGGTAGCTTACTCTCTTCGTGTAAAGCTGTGTAAGGGTGTGTAATGTCCGTCCATAAAAAACTTAAATAAGGTTTGAGGGCACAGGAACCTAATAACCCGGATGTAAGAGTGTTCTGTCTTTGTTTCTTGCTCACCTAAGTTGCTCGCGTTCAGCTCTGTGTTTATCCTCCATCTCCCTCACGATGCGACGGTGCGAGCTCTCCATAGCCAGTAGCCCCTTCTCGCAGAGCGCGCGCAGGTGCTCGATCTCTTGCTGGTAGCGCGCGCGCAACCCGTCACCATGCGCGTCCGCCGGCACAGCGTTCTGCAACAAACGGGGTGGCGGAACGATGCCTTACAATAGTTAAGGATATAGCCTTAGTAGCAGATAATTTGGTTGTTGAATTTTTAGAAATTGAGTGTCTTTTTAAAAGTTTAAAAATAGGTTGAGACGGAATATTATAATTTTAGATGCTATCGTTCAAGTTTATTTCAAACCATGTTAGTATGTCGCAAGCGAGTTCGGACCCACCTGTAGTGATCGATGATCGGTTTACTTGAATTTTGGTACATATGTGAATAGGGATGTAATAATAAAGTAATGTCAGCAAGAATAGCTAAATTAAAAAAAAACAAGTTACAATAAGTAGTTTCGCAAGAAAAAGAACTCCATCTCCAG
The DNA here is from genome assembly GCA_963691665.1 of Clepsis dumicolana. Lineage (NCBI taxonomy): Eukaryota > Metazoa > Arthropoda > Insecta > Lepidoptera > Tortricidae > Clepsis > Clepsis dumicolana. The sequence continues at coordinate 1,820,507 of OY829509.1, read as the reverse complement.
CTCCATCAGCTCCATCTCTTGCCACTAATGCGTAACTGTAGAAGTTCCGTAGTGGGTGAGCTGCTTGATTAAGCTACTCATAGATGGCGCTTAGGAGAGATCTTCCAAATAAAATATGACACAAGGCATTGAAAAATTCGTTAGGTACACCAACGTTAAGTATAGCTTAATTGGTGGAGCGTGGTACGGATTACCGAGGTTGCTGGTTCAAGTCCAGCTGCTTAACGAATTTTTCTTTGCATTGTCATTGTATGTTAGAAAAAGAACTTTCCGAATTGAAATCATAAAAAAAATACATACTTGGCTGCTGACCTGGTACGCGGCGCGCAAGCTTTCCAGCTGCGCTGAGTACTCCGAGTCCAGCGCAGCGAGCCGGCGCTGTAGCGTGCGCGCGCGCTCCCGCAGCGCGGCCCGCTCGCGCTCGTGCTGCGCCAGCATGGCCGCGCGCGCGCGCCGCGCCGCCGCCAGCGCGCCCGCGCCGCGCGCCCGCTCCG